>JBAIZL010000003.1:154665928-154733428 GCA_036971475.1 Prosapia bicincta | reverse complement strand
ATAAATGTGAGAAGGCAAAACAAAGCCAGAGTATGATCAATCGTAGTGTTTTGGAGGTAGCTGAGTCCAATACCGTCCTCCATATTAATCGGGAATGCACGGATGTGGCTCTACGGGAGTAGAAAAAGGTGAATTGAGGTACAATTGTCAGAAGGCAAGAAAACAATTGATAATGATCTTTCGGGTGGTTTTTAATGATGCTGTGTCTTGTACCGTTATCGAACGTCAATGGGAATGCACGGGTGATCCTCTATGGGATTAGCAAATGATGAATTGGAGTATAAATGTGAGAAAGCAAAAAAAAAGCTAGAATATGATCAATCGAAGTGTTTTGAAGATGGCTGAGTTCAATACCGTTTCCCATATTATACGGAGATTCACGGGTGTGGCTCTACGGGAGTAGAAAGGGGTGTATTGGGGTACAATTGTCAGAAGGCAAAAAACAATGGAAAATGATCATTCGGGTGAGTTTTAATGGTGCTGAGTCGTTTACCGTAATCGAACGTCAATGGGGATACACGGGTGACCCTCTATGGGAGTAGCATATGATGAATTGGTGGTATAATTTTGAGAAGGCAAACAAATCTAGAAAAAGATCAATCGTAGTGTTTTGGAGGGTGCTGAGTCCAATACCGTCTACCTTAATAAACAGGGATGTTTGGGTGTTGCTCTATGAGAGTAGAAAATTGTAAATTTGGGTAAAATTGTCATAAGGCAAAAAAAATATAAAATGATCACTCGGGAGGATTTGGAGGGTGCTGTGTCTTGTACCGTTATCGATCGTAAATGGGGATGCACGGGGGATCCTCTATGGGGATTGCAAATGATGAATTGGAGTATAAATGTGAGAAGGCAAATCAAAACTAGAAAATGATTAATCGTATATATATATATATATATATATATATATATATAATGATCACTCGGGGGGGGGGGGGGTTAATGGTGTTGAGTCTTTTACCGAATCCAACGTCAATGGGGATATACGGGTGATTATCTATGGGAGTAGCAAATGATGAATTTTAGTATAAACCTAATTGTGAGAAGGCAAAAAATTTAGAAAAAGATCATTCGCAGCGTTTTTTGAGGGTGCTGAGTCCAATATCGTCTACAATAATAATCGGGGATGCACGGGTGACTATCAACGAGTGTAAAAAATTAGTAAATTGGGGTAAATTGTCAGAAGGCAACAACAACAACAACAACAACAACAAAATAGAAAATGATCACGCGAATTGTTTTGGAGGGTTCTAAGTCCAATACCGTTATTATTATTATACGCGGATACAGGGGTGTGGTTCTACGGAAATAGAAAAGGGATGAATTGGGGTTAAATTGTCAGAAGGGAAAAACGAATAGAAAATTATCACTCGGGGGGTTTTATCGGTGCTGAGTCTTGTACCGTTACCGACGTCAATGGGGATACACGGGTGATCCTCTATGGGAGTAGTAAATGATACATTCGAGTATAAATGTGAGAAGGCAAAACAAAACTAGAAAATGATCAAACGTAGTGTTTTGGAAGGTGCTTCGTCCAATACCGTCTTCAATATTAAACGGGGATGCAAAGGCGTGCCTCTACGGTACTAAAAAAATTATGATTTGGGGCAGAAAGTAACATTGGCAGAAAGCAAAAAAAACAAGAAAAAATGATCACTTCAGTGTTTTTAATGTTGTTGAGTCTTTTACAGTTATCGAACTTCAATGGGGATGCACGGGTGATGCTCTATGGTATTAGCAACTGGTGAATTAGGGTAAAAATTTCGGAAAGTAAAATAAAGGTAAAATATTATTACTTGTAAAGTGAAACATTCAACCAAATATGATTTTATTTTGGTATTTTTATCTTTTGGAGGGAATGAACTAATTGAAGTAAACAGATACTATCATGAAGTAACTATCATGGTCTCTGTCACAAGCTTAAAACTGATAAGACTGAATAATGTGATCATCCTTCAGAGATCGAAAATAAACATTACAGAAACACGTTCATGACGTGTTCGATCCCAGGCGCTAATTGGTCTCGTATTATAATGTGACATTTATACCGCCATTTCTCCATCTGCTTTCAACATACAACCACACGGGACGTCTCTTTACAATCAGTTTCGTTTCGGCTACAATAGTACATAGTTGTCTTAGAAATTGTCACATTGATTGTTACAATTCTATTATTTGTAGTTATTTTTAATATGAATTAACGAAATGAAACTTAACAAATTTATTGTTTGTAATAAAAACAAATGTCCACAAATAAATTTAAACCCTCAATTTAAGTCATTTCTTTATTTAGGCTAGTACACACGGCACTGTCTTATAAAAGGTATTACTCTCTTTGAAGTATGTCTGGGTAAAAAAGGAGGCACTTGCTAAATCTATGCCTTACGGGTCGCGTTCCTGGTGTCGGTTTCTTCCAGGTCATTGGAAAAAATTTAAAATAATAAATCCACCGCCGGTAGGCTGCTATTTTAAAATTTCCCCGCCCCATTGCAGGTGTTCAGTGCTCTCGAATTTTAGGAATAGTTCTCCAGTTCTGACAGTAAACATAGTGTCATAGTAACAAAAATACGGGAGTGCAAGTAGACGATTGTATTGTGAATCAGCAGGTTAAGTGTAGACCGGTATCCATCGAACCTCTGGATTGTTTACATGTTTTCAATACCCTCAATAGATCTGCAACTAAATGAACGGTTTCATCGTTAACACTATTTAGATATCTAGGTGATCAATATCTAGATATCCAGGCGTGCACTGCACGGGCTAAAGGTCAAGTACGAATTCTTTTTTCTTCTGAATTTCTCATTTAATTATCAGTCTTAGAGTTAGTACACTAACATCTCCTATATCCTTACTTTACGAAAGTACATTTATTCTCATTTAATTTATATTATCTTATTGAGTATTCTGCCACAATTTTTAAATTCTATTACTTTCGTGTTACTTTTAACAGTATCTTTTAAACGTTTTTGCAGTTTAAAACGATTTTGCAGAATTGTTAGACTAATACATAGAATTTTCTTCAACACTTCTTCGTCACTGTATTAAAACTATGAAAATTTCAAATTTAAGGTTTTACTAATTGTAAAAAAATATTAAAGGATAAGTAAAGGGTTGGCATAAAGTTTATTTACAGTATGCTTTTAAAGTTTTTAAAAGAAGGCTTCTATTTGGTCGAATCCCATCTAATGTTAATTTCTTGTTCACGTAGGCCCATTGAACACGTCTATATTTTATAGGTTCAAACGAGCACAAATTACCATTTTCGGGTAAAAAAATTAAACATTGAAATAATAGTATGTCTGTACCTACGACAGCCAAATGCAACCAAAAAAACTTTTTTTTTTCTGTGAGCATATGCTTTAAAAGAGTGCATATAGTATTCTAACAAGGAGTAGAATTTTCAGGAAGATATGTCATTTTACTGTCAATACCAATCAGTATAAACATTTTATCAAGATAAGGGCAAAACATTTTAAGTATTTATTTAAGGATTCGTGTATCCTTAAAGGATACCTTTATTGGTGGTTTTCTGCCAATAAAACTAGAGAGCAGTTTAGGCGGTTTAAGCAATGGTATATATTTAAACTTCATTACCTCTACATCTTTAAAGAATATATGTAAGGATATAGTTCTTTCCAATGTATATTGCATTGTAGCTAGGCATCACGGTATGAAAAACATTTTCGGTAAGCAATGTAATACATCTATTTTATTTATCCAATATATTTGATTTGTCATAAGTTGTTATACGTACAATTATGTTTGAGTTAAGACCTATTTTTTCTAAAAGTTCTTCTTTAACTACATTCATTGAATTTTCCTGGTAATCGTTGTTGCCATGTTAAAACATTTATTTAATTCCTCCCTTAGATATTTTCCTAAAGGATGACATTTCACCTTGATTGTGATGTTACTTTCATCAAGACACGTTGAATGCACCTGAAATTATATCTGATCAGATTTAAGTATATTTTAATCTTCTTCTTTAATTCTATCTTTAACCGTATCCCTCCTGGCTTGCATAGCTACAATTTGATTTATTATTATTATTATGGTGAAAAAATTTACAAATAATTTGGCGAGTATAGCTGAGGAACCAGTCTTCAAAAACTAGCTGTAAAATAGCGTTATGCAGAATGACAAAATAAAATTAGTCACTATGGTGGTATTTCTTGTTAAAAAAAGACAGGACGTAAAAGATAATGACTGTTTTGTAGATTTTTTTCACTTTAAAAAATCTCTCCATTCTTCGGTCGACATGTTACATACATTTTTATAGTTAGTATCAGAATGATTTTAGTTCGTTCGGCTGTGTCTGATCTCAAGACAGTGTCTGCTAATACTCAATCACTTCTCAAAACTGTCTCCTTTGTTTATCTATTTTACGAGTCCTACCACTAGCAATACCAATTAATAAAGTACTCCTAATTACAAACTTAATATCTCAATTTGTATATTCTCTATTCTTCGTTGATAGAAAATTACTACAGTTAAACAACCCTAACCAAGTGCTGATAAAACGTATTTTATTCAATCTTTAGACGTTGATAATCATAAATATTTAGTACCGATGATTACGGCAATTTTTCACTATACTTTAGATTTACTGGTAATCTCGTTTTTTTATGGTAGGCGAACAAAAAGACTATCTACGATCAAAACATTGGGCGGACTGATAAATATTACAACGGGCATCGGCTTTTTTCAGCTATAATTGCCGATACTTAGTATGGTATTCATATCGTATGGTATCCTCGGAAGCAAGAATCAGTACAGTAGTTGTGAAGAGCCAAGCAACAATAATTTATGTTTTTTCTAGTGTACAGGAAGCTATTTCCGTGTAATCCAACGGCAATCCAAGTGTTATCCAAGTTTTTGGTAATCCGACGGTGTCTCGGTCCCATCTACCCCGAATTATCCATGCACTACTGTTTTTGTTTCCCGTTCCAATGATCACCGTACTTGTAACAGTTTTTCATCCAACTCTAAAGTTAGTGAAAATCCCATAGACATTAAAGTTATTCTTTGGACTAGAATGTCGAGGATAAACATAATAGATTTATTACATTACCTACCGAAAACGTTTTGGTTCCTAGCTACACTGCAATATACATTGGGAAGAACTATATCCTTACACATAATCTTCAGAGATGTAGAAATAAAAAATTTCAAATATTTACCATTGCATAAATCGCGTGAACTGCTCTCTAGTTTAATTGGCATATTAACACCTATGATACATGCATCCTTATATAAGTACTTAAAATGTTATGCCCTTATGGTCATAGAATGTGTGTATAAATCCACGTGTTCTTTCTTTGCTACATTATGTATATTTTTCAAACTATTTTTGAGTATTTTGGATGAAAAAAATATATATAATGTTATTATTGATAAAAATTATGGTGTATAGCCTATAAATAACGCTAGTTCTTTAATACCTTGGTCATTCATTTGAACGATTTGAGATATTGTTACCAAGTGTTTCGTTAGAGTCCTCGATGTAAGTACTTCAGTAATTTGTAAACATGCTACTCGTATTTTAGCATGCTTTCGTAAAACTTTATAAATAGTTATGGGGTTACTGGTATTTGTGTTTGCAAACACGCAAGTGTTATCGTCAAGAAGGGAATTATTTCTTGAACTTATTAGCAAATAAATATAGAATCCTAATATAAAAAAAATCTCATATAAATTGGCCCTTGGTAGTTTTTGAGACTGTACCACTCCCCTTATATTACATCTGTCAATTCCTTTAAGCATACACTGTTGGTTCGCTGGAAAGGACAAACAGCTTTGGACTCGCGACCTTATCTTGGAGAGAACTATGCTATGTATTTACAGACACAATTCTGTTATGAAAACATAAACAGCCGACACTCCGAAAGCCATTCTGACGCGTTTTTTTACTTGATGGCAGACCAAACTTATCTTAATGTTCCGGTTAATGCATCTCGTACTTTTCCCTTGGGGCTCTTAGATACTATAGGACCGATAAAGTATTTATTAATTAACTTAACCTGCTTTTCAAATTAATTGTCATAACATCTCTATCAGATTTTAAGAATCTAAAAGTGACTATTATTTGCTGTATATTGTTACAATTTGGTACCATTGCAAACATGTTAACACTAGTCTGCAACACATGTATTAACAGATGTAACACCTAATATGGCCTACGCTATATATATTCATTAAAAGTTAATACCAGTGTATTCATTAAACATATTAATAAAATAAAATATAGACTACTAGCGACTAAAGTCAAACATAGAAACAAATGTTTCCGTCTTTATACTACCATTTTTACGTTGGGAGAATACCATAAATAATTTACTTTTATGCCGTATGTAAGTGAGAGAAAGTGATGGAAAGGATAGAATGCAGAAAGTCAGTTTTTCGGGCCTTCGTCCACGAGAGTACTTGTGGAGTGCGAGGCTTTATATTTGTGTGGCTTGGACCTATGTTTTTTTTGAACCAGGCAGCCTGATATCGTAATATAAACTGACAACACTCGCACAGATGTCATTTAGGTTCATGTATACAATGCAGAGATTAACGAAAGATGATTCAATATTTATTAACCTTCAACTACCGTCTTGCAATTTCTGTAACATTGCTACTGCCGTTGTAGCTCACTGGCACGAAATGTCTAAGTGTGATTTATTATGTGGTTTAACAATTTATCTTGCATTTACTTTATAAAAATTGTTTTTGAATATTCTCATTGCACGTGACTAAGGTAAACGTAGTTTTATGAGATCAGTTATATTTTATTTACTAATTGAAAACTGTAGTAAATAAAACCTTCTACAGATTTTAGCGCAGTTTAGCTAAAAAGACTTATAATCGCACGATAATTAACATACACTAATTATTTCTTTTTCACTGATAGTACACACTTAACTTTATATACAAGAAACATATGACACATTATAAGCTTTATTTATGGAAACTGGCATTAGAAATAATAACTCAATTTTGACAGCAGTATTTACACAGCGGCTCAGAACATTCTAGACATATTGGCTGTACAAAGACAGCTTACAAAGTGTAACTAGTCTTTCTATTTTTTTGTTGCTGGAGAAATTCTACATTGTTTATAACAATTTATCTATACAAATAGATAAATATGTAAATTTCTGGAGGTTGCAATTTTTCGACATCATCTTCATCGTCTGATGCACTTCGTTGAGATTCGGTATCATCATCTCTTGATCAATTACTTCTTCACTCGGTTGCACAATTCCCCTATTCTCTTTGATGTCTTCTAAAAGTTGGTCATTAGATACAGCACCGTAATCACTGTTTTATTCGGCTAACCCGTCACTGATGGTCAGGCACGATGACGGTAGTTAAAGGTTAAGCTTGGAATTTGTAGATAGTGGCATAATAAGTTTTCTGGATATATAGGCTGATAAAGATAAGTCGATGAAATGATGTGGGTCAAAAAATTCTCTTTGTCGTTTATGTAAGTTGTATAAAGGTTGAAAAAATATAAAATCTACTTATTTATAGTTTTTTTAATTTACGGTTATAGTAGAATTGTTTTTCATTAACAGATGGCTGAAAAGTCATTCCGCTGCCTCCGCTAATGATACCATCCTTTTTAAAAGAACAACAAAAAATAACACGAAAAGAGGAGAAAATTAATTACCCGAAGAAAAATGAGAAAACAAACATAAATGTTTAGTTAGTTTAAGTAAAAATGGTAAGAAAATATATCACAATTAGGTAGACCAAATACATTTTTGTAAAAATTAAATAAAAAATTTATTTTTTATAAAATTATCAATTTGGGACAAACGGTTATCTTTTCAAGTTGAATCGTTTAAGCATACAGTCTTTAAAATTCTTAAAGCACATGGACAGGCTGCATTGAAACACTGCTCCAAGCTATAAAGATTTAATTTGACAGACATGACGTAAACAAACGTGCTAGAACTGTTATCGGAGTGCTGCCTGTTTACATTTCCATATCACAAACATTTCTGTAAATAGTTGTAGAATAACTTCTGTCCAAGACAAGGTCGCGAACCCGACTCTTTCTGTTGGTTATGTTGCATAGTTGGAAACATGCCAATTTCCGGCGATTTATTGTCAATGGGATATATTACCCAAAATCACCCCTTGGTAACCCCGTACATCTCCGACGAATTTTGATGACAAGTGACTAGGGTATTTTTTTACAATATATTTTAGATTCTGGCAAGTTTTACCTCAATTTGCCCGACTCAGCATTATTAAAAACCCCATGTGATCAATTTATAACGACCACTTAGCCTCTGTCCTTTTTGCCTCTGTCTTTTGCTACTCCCGTAGAACCCACACCCGTCCATCCCTGGTGTCTTTCGATGTCGGTATTGAATTCAGCATTTTCAATAGCCCTAAGGTAGTTATTTATCTCACAATTTCACCCCAATTTATCCATTTGGTACTTGTGTAGAACCATCGCAGTACATGTCCTCCGACGGCATTCAATTCAGCCTCCTCAAAAACCTCCGAGTGGTAAATATTAAGTATGTTTTTGACTTTTTACATTTTTACCCCAAATCATTCCTTTGGCACTCACGTAGAGTCAAATACGTCCATCCCCGGTGACTTTCGATGACGCCAATAAATTCAGCACGCTTAGAAACCCCGGAGTGGTTATGTTCCAGCAATTATTTGTCTTTTTCACCCCAATTCCCCCTTTGGTGGAATTATACCAGTGCATCAAAGGGGACTTTCGATGACGGCTTTAAATTCCGCCTTACCAAAAACCCCCGAGTGGATATTTTCTAGTTATTTTTCGACTTTTGACATTTTTACCCCATCTTATCCTTTTGCTACTTACGTAGAGTCACATCCGATCCATCCCCGGTGACTCTAGATAACGCCATTGAATTTAGCATCCTAAAAAAACCCCCAGACGGTCATTATCCCGCGATTCTTAAGCAGCTGACGTGTTTACTATAATTCAACCCTTTTTTTACATGGGTTTAGCCTCACTAGTACATCCCCGGAGACTTTCGATGACGGGATTGAATTCAGCATCCACAAAAACCTCTGAGCTGATATTTTTCAGTGATTTTTTAACCTCTGATATTCTCACCCCAATTCACCCTTTTGGTACTCTCGTGGAACCACAACAATCCATTCCCGGTGACATTCGTTGACGGCATTGAATTCCGCCTCATCAAAATTCCAAGAGTGGTTATTTTCTAGTATTTTTTTTTACTTTAGACATTTCTACCCCAAATCATCCCTTTGGCATTCACGTAGCGTATCATCTGTCCATCGCCGGTGACTTTCGATGACGGCATTGAATTCAGCATCCTCAAAAACCCCCGAGTGGGCACTTTCCAGCGATTCTTTGTCCAATTCAAATATATACATTACGTAGTACGATTGATATCTATGTGGATGCCAGCAATGTTACCAAGTTTATGGCTGCCGTAATGTTAGGGAATGGTTGAAATATACAGTAAATTTATATACAGGAAGCGACTATGCTGCCCCTGTCGGAAATGTTACGAACTTCTGATATACAAATCCCGTTTACTCTGCTATCAATACGAGTACCGTTTGGATATTACACAATATTTTTTAAAAAATACAGAACGACCATAGACCTTCCAAATACAGTATAGCTCCAATAAAACACTTCTTTTTACGCTTATTGACATGATTTGTATTTCGATTATTGTCAAAGGGTATTACATTATCATGGATTACTACCACAAGTACCCGGCTGCCAGTTTGAATGCAAAATGACCAATGTATGGTCTCCGTATTGTTAGCAGGCTGTATATATATATATATATATATATATATATATATATATATATATATACATCCCGCTATCAATATGGCAGCATTTCATTTTACAACCATATGGCAGCCACTTGAAAGAGTGAAGTATACATGTTTTTCGTCGTGTATAATTTATTTCTAATTAACATTATACTACTCCGTGTACTTTAATTTCATAAAATCTTAAAAATACAAAATTGACTGAAGTACTATCAATACGGCAGCATTTCATTTAGGCATCAATATGGCAGCCAGTGTATATTTTCGATCAGTCTAATAACAATATGGCAGCCGGTGTGTATATTATTCCCATGCTACTAACAATACGAGAACCAACAGTGTTGCCAATTTGGTGCGACTATCTGACTAGTCAAATGTTTAGACTCTAAGACACGTGTGTGTAGTCACGGAGAAAACATAAACATTAGTATGTCCCTTCTTTATTTCAGCTGCACAATTATTTACTCAACTCAGATAAGTCCTGTTTGTTAGTTTTCATAAACGTGTACAACTATCGAAAGCTGACGGGGATACAAGTGTGTGCCTCTACAGGAGTAGCAATAGGATCAATTACGGTAGAATATCAGAACCCAAAAAAAGCTAGGAAATAATCAATTGGGGTGTTTTTAAGAATGATGAGTCCACTACTGTGAACAAAATTAAATGGGGATGAACGGGTTAGGCTCTATGGGAGTTGTAAAGGAGTGACTTGGGGTATAAATGAAAGAAGGCAAAAAAAAACTAGAAAATGATCAGTCGGAGGGTTTTAATGGTGCTGAGTCTTTTAACATTATTGAACGTCATAGGTATACACGGGATCCTCTATGGGAGTAGCAAATGATGATTTGGAGTATAAATGTGAGAAGGCAAAACTAAGCTAGAATATGATCAATTGTAGTGTTTTGGAGGTAGCTGAGTCCAATACCGTCTTCCATAATTTTCGGGAATGCACGGATGAGGCTCTACGAGAGTAGAAAAGGGGTGAATTGGGGTACAATTGCCAGAAGGCAACAAAACAATTGAAAATGATCATTCGGGTGGGTTTTAATGGTGCCTAGTCCTTCACCGTTATTGAACATCAATGGGGATACACGGGTGACCCTTGATGGTAGTAGCTAATCATGAATTGGGGTATAATTGTGAGAAAGCAAAACAAAGTTAGAAAATGATCAACCGTAGTGTTTTGGAAGTTGCTGAGTAAAATACCGTCTTCAATATTATAAGGGGATGTACGGGTGTGGCTCTACGGGAGTAGAAAAAGAGCCAATTGGGGAAAAAATGTCAGAAGGCAAAAAAATAATGAAAAATGATCTTTCGGTGGGTTTTATTGGTGCTGAGTCTTTTACCATTATCGAACGTCATGGGTATACACGAGTGATCCTCTATGGGAGTAGGAAATGATGATTTGGAGTATAAATGTGAGAAGGCAAAACTAAGCTAGAATATGATCAATTGTAGTGTTTTGGAGGTAGCTGAGTCCAATACCGTCTTCCATATTATTCGGGAATGCACGGACGAGGCTCTACGAGAGTAGAAAAGGGGTGAATTGGGGTACAATTGTCAGAAGGCAAAAAAAACAATTGAAAATGATCATTTGGGTGGGTTTTAATGGTGCCGTTTCTTTCATCGTTATCGAACGTCAATGGGGATACACGGGTGACCCTCTATGGGAGTAGCTAAAAATGAATTGGGGTATAACTGTGAGAAAGCAAAACAAAGTTAGAAAATGATCAATCGTAATGTTTTGGAGGTTGTTGAGTAAAATACCGTCTTCAATATTATAAGGAGATGCACGGGTGTGGCGCTACGGGAGTAGAAAAAGAGTCAATTGGGGAAAAATTGTCAGAAGGCAAAAAAAAATGGAAAATGATCACTTGGGGAGTTTAATGGTGCTGAGCCTTGTACCATTACCGATCTTCAATGGGGATACACGGGTGATCCTCTATGGGAGTAGCAGATGATGAATTGGGGTATAATTGTGAGAAAGCAAAAACAAAATAGAAAATGATCAATCGTAGTATTTTGGAGGGTGCTGAGTCCAATACCGCCTACAATATTAAATGGGGATGTAAAGGTGTGCCTCTACTGGACCAGAAAAAGTATGATTTGGGGTAACATTGTTAGAAGTCAAAATAACAAGAAAAAATGATAACTCGGGTGTTTTAAATGTTGATGAGTCTTTTACAGTTATCGAACGTCAATGATGATGCACGGGAGATGCTTTATGCTAGTAGCAACTGGTGATTTAGGGTAAAAATTTCAGAAGGCAAAAAAAAGGTAGAGAATTATCAATTGGAGTATTTTTGATGGTGCTGAGTTCATTTCGTCATTACCATTAAACGGGGATCCACGGATGTAACTCAAGGGGTTAAATTGGTAAAATAGTCAGAAGCCAAAAAAACAATAGAAAATATCACTCGGAGGGTTTTAATGATGCTGAGTCTTGTACTGTTATCGGACGTCAGTGGAGATGATCGGGTAATGATCTACGGAAGTAGGAAATTTTAGAATTGTGGTAAAAATATCAGAAGGCAAAAAAACAATAGGAAATGATCACTCGGAGGGGGGGGGGTATTTGTGCTGAGTCCGGTACCGTAATCGAGCGAAAGTGGGGATGCACGGGTGTTGCTCTATGGGAGTAGCAAGTGATGAATTGGGATTAGAATGGTAAAAGCCTAAAAAAGACTAGAAAATTATCTCTAGGGGGGGGGGGGGTTAATGGGGCTGAGTCCGTCATTAAACGCTGATGGGAATATGAGGGTGTGGTTCTACGGGAGTAGAAAGGGTGGTTAATTTTTATGAATATGTAAGATACTAGAAAAATGTCTAGTACATTAATACTCTGGGTTTGTAAGGGGTGACTTCAATTTCGTCATCGAAAGTCAAGGATAACGCACGTGTGAGTTTACGAGAGTGCGATTCCAGACACTGTTAATAAATAGCGGGAAAGTGTGATTAGCCATATGTTTGGAGGAGAAGATAAGTGGAAGCTGGGCGCAATCATAAATAGTAGATTATTCATTCCTATCATCAGCTGTCGTAATCTGTAAGCATTTCACTTTTGTTCTGGAGTCTTGCTGGTGAACAACCAGAATATTTAGCCTGTTTCGTCTTACTAGTTTCTGTTGTGAATTGGAAGACCTAACCTAATCGTGGAATAATAACATAATATATATTTTTTCATCCAAAAAAGCAAAAATTGTTTCAAAAATATAAATAATGTAGCAAAGAAAGGACACGTAATATACAAAATTGTGTATATATAATATGAAATTAGGAATTGAATAATAATTGCAAATTTTATATTACTTATAACACTAGTTAACTAAATGACTAATAAATATAAAACGAGAAAATCTATTA
Source organism: Prosapia bicincta (assembly GCA_036971475.1). Classification (NCBI taxonomy): domain Eukaryota; kingdom Metazoa; phylum Arthropoda; class Insecta; order Hemiptera; family Cercopidae; genus Prosapia; species Prosapia bicincta. Next base: position 154,720,270 of record JBAIZL010000003.1, on the reverse strand, counting down.
AAAGGAAAATCTTGTATTTAAACAAGTATTAATTTTTCTTTCCCTATATTTAAATAGAGAAAAAATAATGTAACCAAAAAAATGTAAACCTAAAAACTAATTAATTAATGAATAAATAGTTTTAAAAATCAACTTCGCTGGCGGTAAAAACATTGAATACGACTTCATTAATACAGAAATTGTGGCTGAAACTGCAGACACACCTGGCAACCAACACCACCTATAAGTGCCTATCAAGCCCATGCCACGGGGATTAACAAACACTGTGTCTGTGTAGTGTTCAATTTCTGCGACGAATGAATGTGAAGGCCAATTTACATCTGTTGTAATTTAGCTTAGACGTAATGGCTATACATTTCTTACTTTATTTCAATAAACTTCTTCGATATATTGTATCACCCTTACCTCAGGTAGGTAACCAGAAAAATCTACCTATATTGTACATTGTAAATATAAGAAGGCTTTTATTTGGTCGAATCTCATGTAATGTTAATTTTTTGTTCACGTAGGCCCATTGAACACGTCTATATTTTATAGGTTCAATTGAGTACAAATTACCATTTTCGGGTAAAAAAATTAAATTTTGAAATAATAGTATTTCTGTACTTACGACAGCCAAATGTAACAAAAAAAAAAATTTATTTTTCTGTGAGCATATGCTTTAAAAGGGTGCATATAGTATTCTAACAAGGAGTAAAAGTTTCACGAATATATGACATTTTAGTGCCAATATACACATTTTATCAAGATAAGGGCAAACCATTTTAATTATTTATTTAAGGATTCAGGTATCATAGTTGGTTTTCTGTGAATAAAACTAGAAAGCAGTTCAGGCGGTTTAAGCAATGGTAAATATTTAAACTTCTTTACTTCTACATCTCTAAAGAATATAATATTATGTAAGGATATAGTTCTTCCCAATGTATATTGCATTGCAGGTAGGCATCACGGTGGAAAACGCTTTCGGTAAGCAATGTAATACATCTGTTTTATTTACCAACCATATTTGATTTGTCATAAGTTGTTATAGGTACATTTGTGTTTGAGTAAAGACCTATTTTTTCTAAAAGTTCTTTAACCACATTCATTAAATTTTCCTGGTAGTCGTTGTTGGCAGGTTAAAAAATTTATTTAATTCCTCCCTTAGATATTTTCCGAAAGGATGACATTTCACTTTGATTGTGAGGTTACTTTCATCAAGACCGGTTGAATTCACCTGAAAATATATCTGATAAGATTTAAATATATTTTGATCTTCTTCTTTATTTCTATCTTTAACCGTATCCCTCCTGGCTCGCATATCTACAATTTGATTTATTATTATTATTGTGGTGTAAAAATTTACAAATATTTTGGCGAATATAGCTGAGGAACCAGTCTTCAAAAACTAGCTGTGAAATAGCGTTATGCAGAGTGTCAGAATGAAATTAGTCACCATGATGGTATTTCTTGTTAAAAAAACAAGACGTAAAAGATAATGACTGTTTTGTAGATTTTTTTCACTTTAAAAAATTACTCCGTTCTTCGGTCGACATGTTACATACATTTTTATAGTTAGTATCAGAATGATTTTAGTTCGTTCGGCTGTGTCTGATCTCAAAACAAAGTCTGCTAATACTCAATCACTTCTCAAAACTGTCTCCTTTGTTATATATTTTACGAATCCTACCACTAGCAATACCAGTTAATAAATAACTCCTAATTACAAACTTAATATTTCAATTTGAATATTCTCTATTCTTCGTTGATAGAAAATTACTTCAGTTAAGCAACTTTAACCAAGTGCTTATAAAACGTTTTGTAGTCAATCTTTAGACGTTGATAATCATAAATATTTACTACCGATGATCACGGTAATTTTTCACTATACTTAAGATTCACTGATATTTTACTGATAATCTCGTTTTATTTTTAGGGTAGGCAAACAAAAAGACTATCTACGATCAAATTATTGGGCGTCCTCATAAAGGTTACAACAGGCATCGGCCTTTCTTTAGCTATAATTGCTGATACTTAGTATGGTATTCATATCATATGGTATCCTCGCAAGCAAGAGTCAGTACAGTAGTCTTGAAGAGCCAAGCAACATTAATTTATGTATGTACTGTAATCAATAAAGTTTTACATACGTATTTTGTCCATTCTTAATTATAGTACTAGGGTTCAATAGAACTCCTGTTTTTTCTAGTGTACAGGAAGCTATTTCCGTGTAATCCAAGTTTTCGGTAATCCGACGGTGTCTCGGTCCCATCTACCTTGAATTATCCATGCACTACTGTATTTGTTTCCTTACCAATGATCACCGTACTTGAAACAGTTTTTCATGCAACTCTAAAGTGAGTGAAAGTCCCATAAACATTAAAGTTACTCTTGGGACTAGAATATCGAGGATAAACATAATAGATTTATTACATTCCTTACCGAAAACATTTTGATTCCTAGCTACACTGCAATATACATTGGGAAGAACTATATCCTTACATATAATCTTCAGAGATGTAGAAATAAAGCATTTTAAATATTTACCATTGCTTAAACCGCCTGCAGTGCTCTCTAGTTTAATTTGCATGTTAACAACTATGATACATGTATCCTTAAATAAGTACTTAAAATGTTTTGCCCTTATGGTCATAGGTGTATATATCCACGTGTTCTTTCTTTGCTACATTATTTATATCTTTCAAACTATCTTTGAGTATTTTGGATGAAAAAAATATATATAACGTTATTAGTGATACAAATGATGTTGTATGGCCTATAAATAACGCTAGTTCTTTAATACCTTGGTCATTCATTTGGAAGAGTTGAGATAGTGGCATGATGAAGATGAGTTGTTGGCAAGTGTTTCATTAGTCTTCGATGTAAGTACTTCAGGAATTTGTAAATATGCTATTTTAGCATGCTTTCGTAAAACTTTATAAATAATTATGGGGTTACTGGTATTTGTGTTTGCAAACACGCAAGTGTTATCGTCAAGAACGGAATTATTTCTTGAACTTATTAGAAAATAAATATAAAATCCTAATACCAAAAAAATCTCATAAAAGTTGACATTCGGTAGTTTTTGAGACTGTACCACTCCAATTATATTACATCTGTCCATTCCTTCAAACATACACTGTTGGTTCGCTGGAAAGGACATACAGCTGTGGCTTCCTGACCTTATCTTGGAGGGAATGTATCTTGTTATGCTATGTATTTACAGACACAATTCTGATATGGAAACATAAACAGTCGACACTCCGAAAGCCATTCTGACGCGTTTGTTTACTTGATGACAGACCAAACTTATCTTAATGTTCTGGTCAATGCATCTCGTACATTTCCCTTGTTGCTCTTAGATACTATAGGATAGATAAAGTATTTATTTTTTAAATTAACTTGCTTTTCAAATTAATTGTCATAGAATCACTATCCGATTTTAAGAATCTAAAAGTGACTATTATTTGCTGTATATTGTTACAATTTGGTAACATTGCAAACATGTTAACACTAGTCTGCAACACATGTATTAACAGATGTAACACTTAATATGGCCTACGCCATATATATTCACTAAAAGTTAATACCAATGTATTCAATAAACATATTAATAAAATAAAATATAGACTACCAGCGGCTAAAGTCGAGGATAGAAACAAATGTTTTCGTCTTTATACGACCATTTTGACGTTGGGATAATACCATTTAATATGGCCTACGCCATATATATTCACTAAAAGTTAATACCAATGTATTCAATAAACATATTAATAAAATAAAATATGGACTACCAGCGGCTAAAGTCGAGGATAGAAACAAATGGTTCCGTCTTTATACGACCATTTTGACGTTGGGAAGATACCATAAGTTATTTACGTTTACGCCGTATGTAAATGAGTGAATGGGATGGAAAAGATAGAATGCAAAAAGACAGTTTTTCGGGCCTTCGTCCACGAGAGTACTTGTCGACTGCGAGCCTTTATCTTTGTTTGACTTGGACCTATGTTTGTTTACACCAGACAGCCTGATATCGTAATATAAACTGACAACACTCTCACAGATGTTATTTAGGTTCATGTATACAATACATGTGACCTGCAATTTCTGTCACATTACTACTGCCGTTGTAGTTCACAGGCACGAAATGTCTAAGTGTGATTTATTGTGTGGTTTAACAATTTATATTGCATTTACTTTATAAAAATCGTTTTTGAATATTCTGATTGCAATGTGACTAGTAGGGTAAACGTAGTTTTGAGATCAGTTATATTTTATCTACTAATTGAAAACTGTAGTATATAAAACCTACAGATTTTAGCGCAGTTTAGCTAAAAAGACTTATAATCGCACGATAATTAACATACACTAATTATATCTTGTTCACTGATTGTACACACTTAACTTTATATACAAGATATCATTTGACACATTATAAGCTTTATTTATGGAAACTGGCATTACAAATAATAACTAAATTTTGACAGGAGTATTTACACAGCGGCCCAGAACATTGTAGACATATTATCTGTACACAGACAGCTTACAAAGTGTAACTAGTATTTCTATTTTTTGTTGCTGGACAAATTCTACATTGTTCATAACAATTTATAGAATTTTCTCATTAACGGATGGCTGAAACGTCATTCTGCTGCCCCCGCTAATGATACCATCCTTTTTAAAAGAACAAAAGGAAATAACACGAAAAGAGAAGAAAATTAATTACCCGAAGAAGAATGAGAAAACAAACTTAAAAGTTTAGATAGGCTAAGTAAAAATGGAAAGAAAATATATGGCACTTAGGTAGAAAAAATACATTTTTTTAAAATTAAATAAAAAATATAATTTTTATAAAATTATCAATTTGGGACAAACGGTTATCTTTTCAAGTTGAATCGTTCAAGCATACAGTCTTTAAAACTCTTAAAGCACATGGACAGGCTGCATTGAAACACTGCTCCAAGTTATAAAGTTTAGTTTGACAGACATGACGTAAACAAACGTGCTAGAACTGCTACCGGAGTGCCGCCTGTTTATTTTTTCATTTCACCAACATTTCTGTAAATAGATGTAGCATAACTTCTGTCCAAGATAAGGTCGCGAACCCGACTCTTTCTGTTGGTTATGTTGCATAGTTGGAAACATGAAAATTAAGGGCGATTTATTGTCAATGGGATATATTACCCAAAATCACCCCTTGGTAACCCCGTACATCCCCGACGAATTTTGATGACAAGTCACTAGGACCTTCGAAATTCTTCGAATGCCCATTTTTGGGCAATATTTTAGATTCTGGCAAGTTTTATCTCAATTCACCCACAGCGACACCCGCAGTCCCATCCCGGATTGTGCATGGCCAACTTCGGTGCTAGGATTAGACTCAGCATTATTAAAAACCCCAAATGATCATTTTATAACGATCTCTTGGCCTTTGACCTTTTTACCCCAATTCTCCCTTTGCTACTCCCGTAGAGCCCACACCCGTCCATCCCTGGTGTCTCTCGATGACAGTATTTAATTCAGCTTCCTCAAAAACCTACGAGTGTTAAATTTCAAGTAATTTTTTGACTTTTGACATTTTTACCCCAAATCATCCCTTGGGCACTAACGTAGACTCACATACGTCCATCCCCGTTGATTTTCGATGACGCCATTGAATTCAGCACGCTCAGGAACCCCCGAGCGGTTATGTTCAAGCGATGTTTTTTTACTTCTGACATTTTCACCCCAATTCACCCCTTTGCTACTCGCGTGGAACTACAACAGTGGATCCCCGGTGACTTTCGGTGAAGGTATTGAATTCCGTATAATCTAAAATCCCCGAGTTTTTATTTTCTAGTAATTCTTTAACTTTTGACATTTCTACCCCAAATCATCAATTTGATACTAACGCAGAGTCACAACCGTTCATTCCCGGTGACTCTAGATGACGTCATTGAATTTAGCATCCTCAGAAACCACCGAACGGTCATTTTCCCAGTCATTTTCTTAGTCATCTGACATTTTGACCCTAATTCAACCCCTTTGGTGCATGGGTTTACCTCACCAGTACATCCCCAGAACGTTTCGATGACGGCATTGAATTCAGCATCCTCAAAAACCTCCGAGTAGTTATTTTCCAGCGATTTTTTGACTTCTGAAATTTTCACCCCAATTCACCCCTTTAATACTCGCGTGGAACCATACTAGTCCATCCCCGGCAACTTTCGGTGACTGAATTACATTCCGCCTTACCAAAACCCACCGAGTGGTTATTTTCTAGTTATTTTTTTACTTTTGACTGTTTTACCCCAAATCATCCCTTTGGTAATTACGTAGAGTCACATCCCCGGTGACTCTAGATGACGCTATTGAATTTATCATTCTCAAAACCCCCTGAACGCTCATTATCCCGCGATTCTTAGGCATCTGACATTTTTACCCTAATTCAACCCCTTTGGTACGTGAGTTTAGCCTCACAAGTACATCCCGGGAGACTTCCGATGACGGCATTGAATTCAGCATCATCAAAAATCACCGAGCGGATATTTTTCAGCGATTTTTTCACCCCTGACATTCTCACCCCAATTCACCCCTTTGGTACTCTCTTGGAACCACACCAATGCATTTCCGGTGACTTTCGGTGACGGCATTGAATTCCGCCTTATCAGAATTCCCCGAGTTGTTATTTTCTAGTAATTTTTTGACTTTTGACATTTCTACCCCAAATCATCCCTTTGGCACTCACGTAGAGTCTCATCTGTTCATCCCCGGTGACTTTCGATGGCGGCATTGAATTCACCATCCTCAAAAACCCCCGAGTTGTTATGTTCCAGCGATTTTTCAACTTTTGACTTTTTCACCCCAATTCACCCATTTTGTACTAGCGAGGAACCACGCCCGTGCATCCCCGGCGAGTTTCGGTGACGGCATTGAATTCCGACTTACCAAAAACCCCCGAGAGGTTATTTTCTAGTAATTTTTTTGACATTTTTACCCCGAATCATCCCTTTGGTACCTACGTAGAGTCACATCCGGTCCATCCCCGGTGACTCTAGATGACGCTATTGAATTTAGCATCCTCAAAAACCCCCGAAAGGTCATTATCCCGCGATTCTTAAGCGTCTGACATTTTTAACATAATTCAACCCCTTTTGTACATGAGTTTAGCCTCAGCAGTACATCCCCGGTAACTTTCGATGACGGCATTGAATTCAGCATCCTCAAAAATCCCGTAGTGGTCACTTTCCAGCTATTCTTTGTCCAATTCAAATATATACATTATGTAGTACGATTGATATCTATATGGATGCCAGCAATGTTGCCAAGTTTGTGGCTGCCATAATGTTAGGAAATGGTTGAAATATACAGTAAATTTATATACAGGAGACGACTATGCTGCCTCTGGCGGAAATGTTACGAACTTGTAATATACAAATCCCGTTCACTCTGCTATCAATACGAGTACCGTTTGGTTATTACAAATTATTTTTAAAAAATTCAGAACGAACATAGAACTTCCAAATACAGTGTAGCTCCAATAAAACACTTCTTTTTACACCTATTGACATGGTTTTTATTTCGATTATTGTCAAAGGGTGTTACATTATCATGGATTACTTTGTGGCAGCCGTATACGGCTGCCACAAGTACCCGGCTGCCAGTTTGAATGCAAAATGACCAATGTATGGCCTCTGTATTGTTAGCAGGCTGTATATATATATATATATATATATATATATATATATATATATATATATATATATATATATATATATAATATAACAATATTTATTCTTGTGTATTAATAAAGAAATAAGTAAAAATACAAATACAAGAATTAATATTGAATTTACAATTCAAAGCTTTTCGTTGGCAAACAGTACCAACATCATCAGGAATATTAAACAATTCATATTGTTCATCATTGGCGTCTTTTCAGATTTAACTCGCAACTTGTGGTGGGAATTGTATACAATGTAGAAGTAACAAATATTATTCACTAAAAGTGAACATTTAAAAAATTTAGGTAAAGTATCTCGATCATGTCTTGAGAATTGATAAATGTGAGATCCACCAGAAAGCAATTCAGCTCAAAAAAAATACTGACGTTTAATTAAATATAAAATCAAACAATTCAGTATTGAATTTTAAAAAAATATTTGATTTCAAGATTATTTTAAATATTAGGCCGTTGGTTCATTGGAGTAAGATTTGGGTATAATTATACTAAATAAAAGAATAAACCTTTAAATAAAATTGAAATTATAATTACTATTTATTAGGAATATACTGTGGTTGAATTTAATAATAAATACACCAAAACTTCTTAACCACAAACTTTCTTTATTTTACCCTTATGTACATTTCAGTTACAAAGTAGCCATTCTCAGAGGGATAACATACAAAGACCTATTAACCCTAGAAAAATACCTTATTTATAATCTACAGAACTATTCACTCCCACTCCGACCGCCGCGACCCCACCTGTTAAACAAGGCGCAGCCACGCCCATCGAGTGAAAGCAAGATATCTTATGTCAACTTACTAAAATATAAATTAAAAATACAATAAATACATAATTAAAATTGTTTTTTGAAATTATAACCAACACAAAATTTAATATAAAAATCATAATCCTATTTAACAAATGATTATAAAATTGAATGAGGAATAGGACCTCTATCAGAATTTAATAAATTCTCAGGTTTATGTTTACTAATTTTTAAACTTTCGAAACTATTTAACAACTTATTAGTTCTAACATTCTTAATGAACTTGACATTATTAACATCTAGATTGTGTTTGGTCTCTAAAATATGTGCAGCAATACTAGACTTATCAGATCTTTGGCATTTAATATCCCTAATATGTTCCTTAAATTTAGTTATTACTTTTCGTCTTGTCTGCCCAATATACATTTTATCACAATCCTTACAATTAACTTGGTAAATCCCTGATTCATCAAGTGTTCTATTTTATCTTTTGCATTACCTAATAAATGTTTAAGGTTATTGTGATTTTGATACGCAACTATCAATTTAACATTCTTAAAATTTCCCATCAGTTCTTTGGTTAAAACTTTGTCTAAAGGTAAACAAATAAAACGGTTTTCTTCTATAGTTTCCAAAGGTAATGTTGTTAATTTCTTCCGAAAAATCCTAATCTTTTGCTTCCTAAGGATATTATAAATAATTTTATGTTCATAACCATTAAATTCTGCTGTACTTTTAATACGTTCTAATTCAATATCAAAACGTCTTTTACTCAAAGGAATATTAATCAACCTATTAACTAAAGAATATTCCTTCTTTAGAAACATGATAAATCTAATAATTACTGGAATGGAGTCCATAAACCACATTTAATGCACCAATGTAAAGTATAATATTGTGGGCTTATTTTTGAAAGTAATATGATTAATGTTTAACGGAATGGATCTGTAGACGTTTTATCGATATATAAACGACAGTTATATAAATAAAACGTAAAAAAGGAGTAAATAAAACAATTAGGACGTAATAAACGCCAGATTTATTTGATCATTATAATTACATATTAGATTTAGGTTAGCTAAAACGAAAAGGATTAAACCGCTTCAAATGACTCTCTGAGTGTAAACATAATTATTTATTGGAAGATTGTGCTTCAGTCTGTGCTTCATTGCTAAATGGAACGTACGCCGCTTTAACGCAATTCAGGATGTAAGTATAACCTAGTGGCGGTTATTTTACGCCAACCCATCTGTAGCACCGGAAGGTAAATGGATGTTTTTTCCTGTAGAAAATAATATTCTATTGTCGAAAAAACCTTTTCTTATTAATACTGTGGCCATATTGAAATAGATTTTAAAAATCAGCAAGAAATCTTGGTTATTCTATTGGTAATACCCACTTTGACCTAGCTCATTTAATTTAGCGAATTAAAGTTTGTAAACGGAAAGAAAATGTAGATTAGGTTTTAAAGAGTTTTATTTAAATTTTGTCAGGTAATCTGATTTAGATGATTTACACATTACTATTTAACCTTTTCGATACCAACTTCCGAATTTTGGGAAGTTCACAAAATATTTTTGTTTATATGTAATACAATTGGTAAAATAATTATAAATATATATATATATATATATATAAAACAATATAGCAATATATATTCTAAATGAACTCGTTTACAAAGGCAAAAGTAACTTTATTACTATTTACAAAAATTGTATCCATTTTCATGTGTTTTTCGCAAATTTGTTCCTGTGTAAGTAAATGTGCATTTTTTAGTTATAAACCTATATCTCAGTAATTTGTGAATATACATAAGTGAACATATGGTATAATACTCATTTTTATGCTTTTATTTAGGACCTGATTTTTATTTTTATATATTATAAATAAAATATAAACAGAAAGTGTTGGAAAATGTTTCTTGCTAACAATTTCCTAATTACCTTGTTCTTAGCATCCTTATTATATTTGTAGGTAAATGTAAGTAATGTTGAGAAGTATATTAAAAAAATTAACATGAAAATCCATTGATAAATAAAAATTGTGTGTAATTTGTGTGAAAGCAGTATATATTCAATAAATCATGGCCTTGGTTAGGACAGCCTACCCATGCGTAGAGAGCCTAGATGCGTAGAAAATAATAATTTAATTTCCAATCCTAATATTAATACAATATGGACTTCATTTGTATTTGTAGGGCATTAAGTAAAAAATATCACCAAATATTTAAAAATACAAATATCGAAATTGCATACAAAACTAATAACAAAATAATAAACATAATAAATAACAATAATAAAACAAATATTATTTATGAAAAAGGTGGTGTTTATAAATTAATGCGAAAACTGTAATTAAACTTATATAGATAAAACCAATAAAAAATTAAAAGAAACATATACAGAACATTTGAATGCCTATATTAATTCAGAAATATATAAATCACACACACACACACACACACATATATATATATATATATATATATATAGATTTTTTGGACTAGAAGACTGGCAGACTTACCTTGGTAAGAGTCCACTCCGTAGTCTTGAAATAGAAACACATAAAAGCACTTAAACAATGATATATTTCAACCACACAGCGGTCTTTGTCAATCAAAGAGAAAACACAAAAAGAAATATGAGAGAATGAAATAAATAATTATAAATTGTAATCACAGATTTTGTAGAGTAGAAATCAGATGCACAGATTAAAGATATGTATATTATTTCCATGAGCATATAAGTGATTATAGTTTATATAAGTCTGTCAGGGGAAAAGAGATTGAAAACGTCTAAGGCTAATAGGGAAATAAAAAAAAAATGTAGATATATATATATGAATGGATTTATCTGATGTTGAGGTTAGGGGACTCTCTGGACTTGGTAAACCACTGGTATGATAGTTCCCATCTTCTCAGTTCTGAGGGATTGCAATCAGGAGGGAGTGATTTGATTATTTTTGTGGTATAGCAGTCATCAAAAGTTGTGATGTTGTGACTCGCAGCATGCTGAGGATTGGTGAAAAGATTTTTGGTGTGGACGGAAGCTTGAAGAATTTTGAAGCCATCTCTCAATATCTTGATGAGTTTATGTAGACCAGGATGGTAGTCTGTTATTAAAGACAGTTTATTTTGTTATGTTTGTGGTTTATGGTGAACCGAGGATTGTTCTGAATGAATTTGGTTTTCAATGAGTCTTTTTGGGTATCCTCTTCTCTGGAAGGCTGTTGATATCTTTCTATTAAAATCTTCCAATTACCTATCATTCGAACAGTTTCTCTAGCCCCTGATTGCTTGACTGTATGGAATGGATCATTTTATGTTTATTGGGTGGTTGCTGTCGAAACTGGAGATATTGTAGGTGGTTTGTCGGTTTGATGTGAATTCCTGTCTTGATATTTCCATTCTGGAGTGTTACCTCTACATCCAAAAAGGTGATGGCTGATGTAGATTTCTCCCAGTTAAATTGAAGTGTGGAGAATTGTGTCAGGCTGTCTTAAAATGCGTCAAGTGTTGAAGCACCCTGTGTCCCAATTAGGAAGATGTCATCTATATATCTATACCAACATAATGGCTGGTGTGTTTGTGTCTTTAAAAAACTTTCTTCCAACAATCCCATGTACAGATTTGCGTACGATGGTGCCATTCTGGTGCCCATTGCTGTTCCCTTTATTTGAAGGTAGTTCTTTCCCTCAAAGTGAAAGTTGTTCTTCTCGAGGATGATCCTGGTCAGGTTCACAAGAGAAGGTGTAGTGGGAGAAGGCTTGCCTGGGCGTTTGTTTAGAAAATTCTCTATTACAGATAGGCCGTGTGCATGAGGGATGTTGGTATAGAGAGAGGTGACATCTATGGTGACCAAAATAGTTACCGGAGGTAGAGGTACAGATATTTGTGAAAGTCGATCTATGAAATGATTGGTATCCTGGGTATGTGATGGAAGGTTCTTTACTAAGGGTTGAAGGTGTGAGTCGAGGAAAGCTGAAATTCTTTCCGTTACTGAATTGCAGCCACCAATTATTGGTCTACCATGTGGAGGGATTATTTTTTTGTGGATCTTTGGTAATATATAGAAGTGAGGAGTAGAGGGGTTTTCATTACATAATAATTTTAGAGATGTTTCCGAAATATTTTGTTCAGGAGCTGTATATTTGAGTAGGTCCGAGAGTAAATTTTTTAATTCTGTAGTAGGGTTATCTGTAAGTATTTAGTATGTTGTGATGTCTGACAGTTGCTCATTTGCTTCTTTGATGTAGTCTTCTTTATTCATAGTGACAGTGGTTGAACCTTTATCTGCTGGAAGAATCATAATATCTTTATTGTTTTTTAACGAAAATATTGCCGCTTTTTCTAATTTGGTAAGGTTAGGTTTAGTCTTCAGATTTTTAGTGAAATTTATATCGGTGATGCTTTGCATGATAAAGTTGATGTAAAGTTCAATGGGGTGATCAGGTGGTAGTTGTGGTGGATCCCAGTTGGAGGGTGGTTTGAATTTTGCAAGACATACGTCTATGTTTGTATCCGTTTTGAAAGTTGGTGTCTGAGCTATATAATTTTTTCCTAAGTTTTCTCGCAAAGCTAATAACATCTTTTCCTAACTTGAATTGGTCTATTTTCTTAGCTGGTGTGAATGACAGGCCGTTAGAAATTACTTGTAGTTCATTATCCGAGAGTGTGTGGTTGGAAATATTGTGCACGGCAACTGGTTTTGGTGAAGGGTTATTTCTTATATAGGGACGGTTTTTATTATTATTTTTGTTATTCAGCAATAATGATTGGGTTAGCAAATTAGGGGTTTGTCCACAGGGTACTGGTATATTGAAGAGAGAACTTAGGCTAGGTTTGTCACAAACAAGAGGTGGTTTGTCGGCAGGTAAAACTGGATTATCATATTTTTTGATTTGGTCAAAAAGATTTATTTCTTGAATACAGAGTTTTGAAAATTTATGTATTTTATTGTTTGCAAGATTGTCTTGCAGTATGTATGCTTTATTGAAAGTATCTTACATTTGTTGTATTAGATATGGAAGATTGGAGGTAATTAATTTGGCAGTTGAGGTTAGTAATTCAGATAATTTGACTTGTTCTTGTTTGTGACACTGTACAATTGTCTGTGACAATGGGAAGATTTTAATAGAAATATATCAACAGCCTTCCAGAGAAGAGGATACCCAAAAAGACTCATTGAAAACCAAATTCATTCAGCACAGTCCTTGGTTCACCATAAACCACAAACAGAACAAAATAAACTTTCTTAATTAACAGACTACCATCCTGGTCTACATAGGCTCAACAAGATATTGAGAGATAGCTTCAACATTCTTCAAGCTTCCGTCCACACCAAAAATCTTTTCACCGATCCACCGCAAATGTGGTACAAGCAACCTCCCAACTTGAAAAACATCCTAGTACATCCTAAACTACCAGACCCTGATGCATACAAACAACACAAACTTCCTCATAGCTCCTTCCCATGCAATAGACCTAGATGCAAGACGTGTCCAATACACCCCTCAGCAAATCGTTTCAACAGCCAAACAACAAAAATGGTCTTCAAAATACAGGGTCATCATATTTGTACATCGAGAAGTGTCATATACCAGCTACAAATGTAAACTTTGCTCAGCACAGTACATAGGCTTGACCACGGATGGTCTGAATGTCAGAATGAATGGCAACAGACATGATGTTAAAATTATGAATATGGATAGGCCAACAGCACAACATGCTGTGAGTCACAACATCACAACTTTTGATGACTGCTATACCACAAAAATAATAAAATCACTCCCTCCTGATTGCAATCCCTCAGAACTGAGAAGTTGGGAACTATCATACCAGTGGAATACCAAGTCCAGAGTGCCCCCTAACCTCAACATCAGATAAATCCATTCATTTATATATATATATATATATTTATAATATATATTTATATATATATATATATATATATATATATATATATATATATATATATATTTCCCCCTAATGGCCTTAGACGTTTCCAATCTCTTTTCCCCTTACAGACTTATATAAACTAATATCACTCATATGCTCATGGAAAAAATATATATATCTTTAATCTGTGCATCTGTGACTTCTGATTTCTACTCTACACAATCTGTATTTACAATTTATAATTATTTATTTCATTCTCTCATATCTCTTTTTGTGTTTTCTCTTTGATTGACGAAGACCACTGTGTGGTTGAAATATATCATTGTTTAAGTGCTTTTATGTGTTTCTATTTCAAGACTACAGAGTGGACTCTTACCAAGGTGAGTCTGTCAGTCTCCTAGTCCAAAAAATCTAAATAATCTTTACCAACCAAAACTAACCTAATATATATATATATATATATATATATATATATATATATATTTGAAGCCTTCGAAATATATAAATACAATAATATTAACAAATTAATGAAAGAACAAATACAAATACATTCTAAATTTGATACTATATTCAATGTCTATAATGTTACAGGAACAAAATAAATTTTTATAAATTTAGCAACGATTCTATTTTTAATTCAACATATGTTTTAGGCCTATAGCTTTCATTATTGTAATTTTCATTCCTGATGATGATGCTACTGTTTACCAACGAAAAGCTTTCAATATAAATTAATAAATATTCTAGTATTTCAATAACCTATGTTGTTGAAAAAAAAAAAAAAAATATATATATATATATATATATATGTGTGTGTGTGTGTGTGTGTGTGTGTGTGTGTGTTTGTAAAGAGTATTTTCATTCAATATTGAAGCTAATAAAATAAATTACATCACACTCTCTCAAAGAATACAATACAATTACGAAACAAAATTTCAATTAAATGAATTAAAAAAACATAAAAATCAATAAATTCCATACAGAAATACAAGTTCATATAATTAAACCTAATAAAGATTTATTATAATTAACTATTTGTCTAAAACATTTCAACTAGTGGAAACATTTTGTAACCCTTATTAAGTAGTAAACTTAAAAACAAATATATAATTTTAATTAAAACAATGACATAACGTCGGGAAAATACCGAGTAATATGAGGACGCTTATGTTCGATAAAACTGTGAATGTCCATGAAGTAACACTGAATTTGCAAATAAAAAATAATAAACGTGTACCTAACGGATAAAATCAGAATTATATTATACTTATTAACACAAGCAGTTGTTGAGCGATTAGTTATTTATTTTCTATCTCTATCACTTTGTAAAATTTAAACGTCAGATAGTATCTGTTACAAATTGGTGCAAGTAATAAAAATAATTAACATCGTATTTAAATTAAAAAACTCATTTTTAAAAGTATATTTTCTGAAACAGGTCTTACAAAACTAAAATTATTAAAAATAAAATGTACATAACCTAGAATAATATGTATTTTTGAACTTAATCAACCTAGGTATAGCTATGAAAACTTAGTCAAGTTATTTTTTTTTTTTTTTTTTTTTTTTTACTGTATAAGTGTGATTTATTAACGGATGTATCTGGCGTTGGTACGTAGAATGCATTTTATTAGTACAAAGGTTGACAGTAATGTCTAGAATATAAGTAGGGCAATCTAAACACGTAAATATTTAAACAATATTTACACTAGAGCCTGTTAGCCTTTTCTTTACGGGAGAAGAATATACATTACCGTTAATACCTAGCCTTGCAAGTAGAGAACCAGGCTATTCAAAAGTTTGTCTTTATAACTTTTAAATGAGGTTAATACACTTGCTTTAAAAGCAGAGTGAAAAAACTTGTTTTATCAATATTCATGAGATGTTCAGTGCCTTTAGAGTTTACAGTCTGAGATTTAATTTATTTCCATATACATTATTTTAACATTTTTATGCGATTTTTTAAACAAGAATAAAGACTGAAATCCGATAATTTGTTGTATCCTAAAACACTGCTATGTTTGGAAAATATTAAATAAAGTTTTAAGTAAATAAGTGCTTAGCTAGTGAGAACAATTAAACATTGTAAACAATAACATAATTCACACAATGGGAATAGTTTTTTAAACCCCATTTATATAGATTGTTTTGTAATAAACTGTTTAGACTTGTTAAAAAGTATTATAATAATGATACAGAAAATTAATAATGCAGAATAGGTAACTCTCCTGAGTAAGAAGTTTTGTCTTCTGTAGGTTAGGGTGTATATATTGTTTGGCTAATAAATGCATTATATTGTTTTATTTTATAGATGAACGAAGCGTATCGTTAATTTATACTGATGTAGTTTAATGACATTTGTTTGTAGTATCCAATCACTAAAGGACATTTCTGCTTCAAAACCCTTCAGTATGCTATAATAAACTAGTGTATAGTAGAATTTAAGTGACCTATTTCATTATTTACCGTTTTAAATATACTATATTGTTTATATGGCATACTTGGTTTATAAGGCTGTCATTAGTTAATGCTTTTAAAAATTATAAATGTTAGATGAAAACACACTAAATATGAACACAAAAAAGTATTATACTGTAAAATGTAAATTATATGTAATTATTACTGGATTTTAAACATTCCTTTATAAATATTAGGTTTTGTGGTGATACTCAAATTTTAGGAGCCTAACAAATTTCGAAATAAAATAAAATCGTAGATTGGTCAATGTTTAATAGGATTTGTTTATTTCATAATCAGTTAATTTGTTGAGCAATAAAATACTTATTTTCTATTTTTATTATTTTGAAAAACTTAGATGTCAGAAAGTTTTTGTTACAAATTTGAGCAAATAATAAAAATAAAAAACATTGATTTTAAAAAAACATTTCACACTATATAAAGTATATTTTCTGGAAGGGGTTTACAAAACTAAAAACCTTAAACTTAAAAAGTACATAACGTAGATTATGTTTTTTATTTTTAACTGATCAACCTAGATAAAGCTATGAAAACTTAGTCAAGTTATTTCTTTCAGTTTTATTGTTTCCTACTGTATAAGTGTGACTTATACACGGATGTATCTAGCATTTGTACTAACAATGCATTTTAATAGTGTAATAGTTTAAGGAATGTTTGGAATGTATGTAGTGTAGTCTAAACACGTAAATATTTAAATAATATTTACACTTTACGCCTATTTTCATTACGTTACCACAATATCCATTACGGTTAAAACCTAATCTTGGAGTTAGAGCGCAAGTATATTCCCATGTTTACTTTATAGCTTTGAAGTAAAGTCGATAAACTTGCCCTAAAAGAAAATTGAAAAACACTTGCTCTATTAATATTCAAGGGATGTTCAGTGTCTAGAGAGTACAATATGAGTATAATTTATTTGTATATATATTATTTTAATTTTTTTTATTAGGTGATTTTTTAAAATTAGAAATAAAGAGTGAAATGAAAAAATATGTTATGTCCTAAAATACTGCTGTTTTAATAATATTAATTAGAATTTTAAGTAAGTTAGACCTTAGCTAGAGAGAACAATTCAAGACTGTAAACAATAACAAAGATCACACAATGAGAATAGTATATACCCCTTATTTATGTAATATGTTTAAAATAATTGTTTTTTTCTTATTAGTATACTCATGATAATAGAAAATAATAATGTAATATACGTAACTCTCCTAAGTAAGACGTTTGTGTTCTGTAGGGTATTATGTCTTATTTAAATGACATTTATAAACTTTATATGGTGTGTTTTATAGTTATACGATACGAAGCCTATCGTTAATTTATACTGATGTGGTATCATGATATTTGTTTGTAGTACGCAATGACTGATAAAGGCCACTTTGATGTCGAAACTATTTAACATGTAACTAGTGTAGTGTGTTGTAAGAATTTGAGTACCTATTTTATTTTTTTTGTTTTAAATATACTATACTGTTCAAATGGCATACAATAGTTTATAAGGTTGTCATTAGTTAATGCTTTTCGAAATTATATATGTCAGGAAACACACACTAACTATGATCCCAAAAAAGTATTATTGTGTAAAATGTAATTTATATGGAACTATTACTAGATTTTAAACATTCACTTTATAAATATTAGGTTTATGGGGATACTAAGAGGTTTAGAGCCTCTTACATTTCGATATAAAACGAAAACGTAGATTGGGCAATGTCGAAAAAATAGGATTTGGTAATATCATAATCAGGTGTTAATTTGTTCAAAAACATACGTGATATTATAACAAAGTAGTTTTCCTTGTTTAAATTGCATTAATTTTTGCATTTAATACAATTATTTAAAATTAGAGAAAATCACATTCTTCATAGAAGTAAAAATTAATTCTGTAATCAACGATATAAATTAACTCTTTTAAATATATATATATATATATATATATATATATATATATATATATATATATATATATATTAAAAAATTAAAATATTTCAAAACAAGAATACTTTTAAGGAATATATTTATTCAAAGCTTTTCGCCGATAAAATAGTACCAGCATCTTCAGGAAAATAATTATCAAATGAAAAATTTGATAATTTTTTATTTGGTAATTATTTTCCTGAAGATGCTGGTACTATTTTATCGGCGAAAAGCTTTGAATAAATATATTCATTAAAAGTATTCTTGTTTTGAAATATTTTAATTTATTAACTATTTTACAAGAAAACATATCACCATATATAATATATATATATATATATATATATATATATATATATATATATATATATATATTTATATAAATATCGCAATATGTATTCTTGTGTTTTAATAAAGAGCTAAGTAAAAATACAAATACAAGAATTATAATTGAATTTACAATTCAAAGCTTTTCGTTGGCTAACATTACCAACAACATCGGGAATATTAAACCATAGATTTAATACGGAAGGTTCCATAAGGAATAGTTTTAATATTTCTGTTGATGTTGGTACTGCTAGCCAACGAAAAGCTTTAAATTGTAAATTCAATTATAACTCATGTGTTTGTATTTTTACTTAGTTCTTTATATATATATATATATATATATATTTATATTTATATTTATATTTAAATTTATATTTATATTTACACTTATACTTATTTAAAATTATATTTATATTTATTAACCAGTAAATGTTTTCGTAGTTTGATTTAACCAGAAACAAAATGGTTCAAATGTTTTTAGTAACATTTTCAAATTTATTCAATAAAGTTGTCAATCGTGTGTGGCACACTACTCAATAACACTTTTCAGTATTAATAATTTTAGACACACACACACAAATATATATATATATATATATATATATATATATATATATATATATATATATATATATATATATATTTAATACGTTTTCTTGTTTAATAATTTAAAACAAGAAAGAATATTCAAGTACAAGAATATTTAATAATTTATATTCAAAGCTTTTCGTTTGTAAACAGTACCAACATCATCAGGAATGAAAATAACAATTGTAATTTGTATTTTAAGTCGCCAGCTGGTAAAAGCTGGAAGCCACTGTACTAGGCTATTAAAGCATTTATTATTAGGTAGCCTGCAAGGGTTTTATCTAACTAAAATCCTCGGCGTCCACAACATTCTCAAAATTATTCATATGACATCGGTTTTTCTCGCAATTTGTATTTTATTTTGACACCAAATTATTTTCTCTCAATTTTAGCTTTCCTTTAATTTTTTTTACGCTTAATTATTAAAACACTGTAAATAACACAACCACATTGAGCCAATAACATCTATATCAGAAGAGTAAGACCTAACAGAAAAAATTGAATTTGTTTCTAATTTTTAATAATTGAAATTGTAGAAGGTAAATTGGGTTAATTTTATATTCAACGGTGTGTAGGTACCGCTGTTTGGAAACTTGTTTAAGCTGTTTTTAACGAATTCATCAATCATTGTTGTGTTGTATCTGTTAGTTTGTGTTATATGTTTTATGATGTTTAACACCTGGTAGTGTTTTTTTTTGTCTAACGGTGTTTTAAGCAGGCGATATATCATGGTGTTGTAGCGGCTAGTTTATGTTGGTGTGGGTGGTTTGAGGAGATATAAATGGTCGTAGTGGTACTAGTGGGTTTTCCCAAAAATTTATGTGTTTGTACATTTCATTGTAACGTCTATGAGCTTTGTTGTTCTGTTTCAAAGGTGTGTGTTAGTTTTGGGTGTATGGAATTAAGGTGTTTTGAAAATATGTGTGCTCAGCGTGAGTTACCTTTATATAAAATTATGATATCGTCGATGTATCTGTACCAGTAAATTATGTTATCTGACTATTTACTATTGTGTAAAATGTGGTTTTGTTCAATATGGTATATGAATATTTCTGCTAAGATGCTAGCTATGGGGGAACCAAAAAGATGGCATACCTATGGCGTATACTGCTTTTATCATTATACAGAAGTTGTAAATGAAATGAAACCCAATTTCCATAATTTCACAGTTACTAAACGCTCTTTATATATACACACTTTCAACACTTATAGAAATCCAACAAAAACCTCTCATTGTCAACACTTTAATCCATCCACTCCTACTTAAACAATATGTCTTTAGAGTGATATGGTCCATAGGTAAAATAATTAAATCCACTGAAAAAAAATCAATACATTTAATTACTTAATACAATGAAATAGATACAGTGGATAAAATTATGTCCTGATTAAATTATGTTTGCAATTTATTTTCAATTGTATTTTTTAACCTATGGGTAATATTTCTAGTTTGAAATATTTATAATTATTTTTTTCATAATAGACTAATGTTTTAAGTAATATTTGTCAATTTATAAATAAATCATTGGTTGTGAATTGGTATAATCTTTACAATTTTTAAATAGTATCTTGTAGCACCCTTTTGGAATTTGTGTGTTTGTTTTACATGTTTTACATGTTTTAATATCATTTTCGTTTTTTTTTTAAATCTGACTTTTTATCGTATGTAAATGAAATTATTAAAGTTTACCAAGCAAAATATTTTTTAATTATACTTCTCTAGTTGTTTTATTGGATTTGTTTCAGGGTTGTGGTATTACCATATCGTATGTGTATCTATTTAATAATATTTTACATTTATATTAAATTAATACTATTTGTTCACACTCTCATTATATACATTTATATACCTTGTTCGGATTTGCAATCGTAAATTAAATACGTCTAATTCATCTCTCAACTTTAAATGATTATTTTTTTCAATTTAAGGATTGCACTCGATGTTATACGTTTTTCAATTCATTATTTATTAAATGGATTTAATTGATTAAACAACTTTAATAAATAGTTTCGCTTTCGATATTGTTACTTATTGTTCTGATCCTATCATTAGTATATAAATATGAATGTTTTGTAAATATTATTAAAAATTACAATAATATTATTAATTGTAATTATTTTCAAAATGTAGCTAAAATGAAACTTTTTATGTTAACCTAGTATCGAACTGACTTTATAAAAACATTTATACAACGTATTTGTTAAAATGTTTACTTTATAAGAATTTGTTTGAATTTGTGAATACTATGAAAAATATATTGCATCGATAGCTAATACTGTAGCGATGTGTTACAAAAATTATCCATTGTTGTTTAAGTATAATTATTTGAAAATAAAAGAAGATTCGCTTCTTCTTTGTGGATAAAATCTATCACAAATTGGAAATAACCTTTAAGGAAAAAGAAAAATTGGGGTAATTTCTGCACAAATTAGCCAAAGATGTTGATTACTGAATTCGTTAAAAACAGCTTAACCAAGTTTCCAAACAACGGTACCTACACACCGTTGAATATAAAATTACACCAATTTACCCTCTACAATTTCAATAATTAAAAATTAGAAACAAATTCAATCTCTTCTGTTAGGTCTTACGCTTCTGATATAGATGTTATTGGCTCAATGTGGTTGTGTTATTTTAAGTGTTTTAATAATTAAGCTTTCAAAAATTTAAAAGCTAAAATTGAGAGAAAATAATTTGGTGTCGAAATAAAATACAAATTACCAGAAAAACCGATGTCATATAAATAGTTTTGAGAATGTTGTGGACGCCGAGGTTTTTAGTTAGATAAAACCCTTTCAGGCTACCTAATAATAAATGCTTTAATAGCCTAGTACAGTGGCTTCCAGCTTTAACCAGCTGGCAACTTAGCTCTTCTTACCGGTATATCTGTACGGTCCAACGGTCCATGGGGAGTATAAAACAAGGTTTGAATAGTATGCCTTATATATATATATATATATATATATATATATATATATATATATACCACTTTCAGTTATGTACTTAAACAAGAATCTTACTTGGTAATTATGCATAAGGGAAAGTGATAAGTGTATACAAGAAAACAGTTTTGCATAATCTACAAATATATATATATATATATATATATATATATATATGTATATATGTATATATATATATATATATATATATATATATATATATATATATATATATGTGTGTGTATATATTGCATCGCATGAAATAAATTCTTAAGGAATTTAGATGTTGAATATTGCAGTTATCTGTTACATGATTAATTAATAAAGTGACCTGCAAAATCATCATCTAAATTGAACTGAGAATGGACTTATTTCTAATGATTTGTATTCAAGTTAAAATAATATATCGAAAAAATTAATGGTCTATTGATTAGTAACTATATAAATTAAACCTCGGTCATTGAAATAGAAAACAAAATGAAATTCATCAATATTTACATACACACATATATATGTAAAATAATAGAAAAGATAAATAAATGTGAAATATTAAGTCATCAACAATAATATTGATGTTACTAGTTGTTTTTTTTAGTAAGTATCGACAGAAAATAACGAAACGACAAACAATATAGAGGTAGTGGAGACCTATAAACATAAATATTATATTTGTTGTTTCTGTTCCCAATAAATATATTTGGTTTAAACCTCTAGAATAATATAACCATTTTCCCACATAAAAGATATTTTATTGACATTAACCTTTAATTTGATGTTTGATTAAATTTCTGTCCATACATCATACGAAATAAGAAACTTCTAGAGTTAGAAGTGGAAGTAAACTAAGAGTAAAATTTTTAAATATTTTTCCAATTGACACGGACCGGTTCACATTTACAAGAGCGTATGTTCTCTATTAGTTATGGAGATAATGTCTTGAGTAACCTATTTGCGTTATAACTTGGGGCCTTATAAATAACATCATTACATGATCCACATCTAATACAATATTTCGATTTTGTGTTTTTTCAATAGCACTTTAAACAAAACCCGTCGTTTTATTTCCACTATACACAATAACGACAGGACAACTCCAAACTGCTGGATAACAAACAAGTGAAACTCAAATTATTATTAAACTTCCGTTGGTAATATAACCAATGACATGTTCCTAAAAAAATTATCTGATTAAAATTCATATTATAAATTCAATTTATTGAGATACGTTTATGTACACAATTTCCTATATAATTATAGGAATATATTGTTATATTAAAATAAATGAACATCCTGGTTTTGTGTTATATATTATAGGTCTAAGTAATAATTTTTTATAGGTTTAAATCACACGTTCTGATTGGTAATGCAGATGAAAAATGCCATTTTTACAAATTTATTCCTTTGTTTAAAAATTGCATGTATAAAATCAACTATATCCCTTTCTCCCTTACACAGTTTATGTAAATAAACTACTATACTGTACATATTTACACGTTTTAACTTGTGGAGCAAGTGCCTATGTCTCTCTAACATAAATATAAGTTTTAATGAAACACATAAGTGAAGAAAGAAAAATATTTAATAACAAAATGTCATTTAAAATATTAATTAGAACAAAAGATTTAAAAACATAACTATGTATTTGTAAACATCATCCCTGAAGGAGAACTGTAAATCCCAGTTTTTGTTGAATTAGTCTAAAGAAGGTTAAACAATCAATTCAGTACATTTTAAAGGTAAACAAAAACGTTTTTTTCATAACTTATGGAATGAAATGATCAGTATAAGGTAATGAATTATATAAATATTACCAAAAGCCTTTAAAAATTACAAACAAATATACTTTCTTTACCTTTTTTGAAAAGAAAATCATCACCATTTGAAGAAAATAATTTGAAAGTAATAATAAATTTAACAAACGTTTAACATCTTAACCAATAAAGTATGACATTTCCGTTAGTTGCCGATTTTTCATGAATTAAAAACGATTAAACAATAATAATATTACACTTCAATAGGAATGTGACAGAAGATTGAAATAAAATGAGAAGTAGCACATCAAAATATTCTGGAAGTAGTCAATGAATTGTCAATTTGTTATAAATAATGACACTAAAATGATGGTGATATAGAAATATTAAAGTTGTTTCAAGCAATGATCATGTAAAATGAATTTTATAACAACAAGAAATTGGTTTCGAAATAGATGTTGATATTAGTGTTGACTTTATTTGTGTTAGTGTAATATTAGTGTTGTATCTACTTTTAGTGCACATTATGGTTATACTTTACTTTTGTCTTTATTTTATGTGTTATAATGAGGATGTAAAAGAAAAAGATTTTCGATGTAAATTCAAAGTCATTTAGAAACCTATTATTATTTTCGTTTAACTGTTTTCTAGTTTATTAAGTATCATGTGTTTATTGATCACGTCAAAAGAAAATCAGCTTTGGATACGACTTTAATACTTGGAAATAACATTGATCCTCTAATTGGAACCTCCTTTTACAGATAATTTCCTCCATTTCTTATTTGAGATATTTTTATAGTCAGTTCACTTCGAATTGGTGTAACTAAAAACTCGAAGATGCCTAGTATGTCTATATGAAAACAAAAAGGTCATGAGCTAGCGAATCCACCCATGGAGCTTACTGAACCTGTTATCTACCCTCCATGGACCTGACTGAAACTGTCTAGTACCATTGATGGACTTGGCTGTAACTTGCTTCAACTCTCCATAACCCTGACTGAACCTGTCTACTACTTTCAATGAACCTGACTGAACCTGTCTTCTGCTCGATATGGACCTGACTGAACCTGGCTTCTACTTAATGGGCCTGACTAAACCGGTCTTCTACCGTCCATGGACCTGACTGAACCTGTCTTCTACTCTCTATAGACCTGACTGTACCTGTCTTCTACCCCTCATGGACCTGACTAAATTTGTCTTGTACCATTGATGGATTTGACTGTAACTTGATTCTACTCTCCATGAACCTGACTGAACCAGTCTAATACCTTCAATGAACCTGGCTGAACCTGTCTTCTATTCAATTGGCATGACTAGTCCTGTCTTCTACCGTGCATGGACCTAACTGAACCTGTCTTCTACTCTCTATGGACCTGACGTAATGTTCGAACGCTGTAGTAATATTTCGAATCTCCCTCTAGTATACCAAATTCTTCATTATTGATTACACACACCTCATCATTTCATGTAAATAATATGCCATTAAGAGACACATATTTAAGATGGTTTAGATCGAGTATTTTGCCAAATTCGAAATCTGTTAGTGATTCACCTCTAATCATTAATTGTTCCTAGATATCAACGGCCTTCTTTGTGTTTCTCATTTCTCCAAGTCCCTTTGCCTAACTTTAAAAGACAGTTGCATAATTCGGCTTCTTAATAGTTCACATTTTAGTTATTTGTTGTTACAAACATTTATAATGTCTATCAGATATACTAGTCATATAATGCCTGTAAGATATGATAGTTATATAATGAATATCAGATTTAATTGCTATGTAATGCCCATCGGAGCTAATTGTTATATAATGCCTATCAGATATAATTGTTATATATCAGATTATTAATTATCAGTTTTAATCGCTATATAATGCACATCGGAGCTAATTGTTATATAATGCTTATCAGCTATAGTTGTTATATAATGCCTATCAAATATAATAGTTATTTAATGATTATCAGATGTAATTGCTATATAAATCATATCGGAGCTAATTGTTATTTAATGTCTATCAGATATAATTGTTATGTAATGGCTGTCAGATATAAGTGTCATGTAATGCCTATGAGATGAAATTTTTATATAAGGCCTACCAGATATCATTGTTATATAATGTCTATCAGATATAATTTTTATTAAATTCCAATCAAATATAATTGTTATATAATGCCTATTACATTTGAATACAATTTATATTTAATATAATATAACCCTATAATTCTAATCATAGAAATATAGTAGGGAGAAAAATGTCGCAACACTTTGCAACTATTGGGGAGGGGGTATTATGCCGGAGTGTGACAAATTCTTTACATTTATTTTAAAATTAAACCCTCAGTCTACATTGTCCTTTACTGCATAATCTAGAGCAAAACCAGTACATCGAATTTCCAAACACATAATACTTTAGTGAAATTAATTGAAATCTACAAAGACATTTTGGTGTAGAGTTTTGAATAAACCTATTACATTTTCACATTTTTATAACGCCGAACTCTAGAGACGATAATGCCTACTGCGGACGATAACTATATATTATGTATAACTGCAAATTTTGGCTTTAAGTAGTGCATGTTATAGTAAAACAATAGCTAACATAAAAGTAGGTGTGATTAGGTAGTAGTCTCACTGATGATGACAAAAGTCTTTGAAACCCGTACGAAAATAGTGTTAGGTTAAAAAGAGTTTGTGTAAAGTTATGTATTAAAAAACAAAACTGCCAAGCCACCTCAAATAGAAAAACCAGCATTAATTAAACCTGAATTATCAAGTTTTACTTTCTTATATCACATCGACATGATAGAAAACGAATAAATTAGAAACAATGATTAAATTGATAAGGGCAAATTAGGGATTTTATCAAGTTTTTAATGAAATGGAAACATTTACTCAGTTATTGAACTTAGAGACCTGAGAATGTACTTTTACTTCCTCGGACTCAAAATGTAATTCGATATACCGCGTGCACTCTACCCTTATTTCTAGTTAGCAACAGTTTTCTATTGCGAAATGCGAAAAGAATGATGGCAGTGTGTCAGGCTACAGTAAGCAAAGTACACTCATATGTATTAAAATACAACTTATTATTAAACGCATGCAAAACAATCTTTGCGCTCATATGGACTATACTTCAAGAATAATATTCGTAATGAATATACGTAAAATAGTACTAAACGCAAAATTAAAACAAACTATGTTTCAATTATAAACCGAAATACTGATTACAAATTGCAACGGCCAGACCGACCGATGCAAATAAATCTGGTGTTAGTACAGATAAATGTAACTAAGCCTAGAATAGTTAAATAGATCAATTAACTAATATTCCAATTATTTCATAGTATTATAAAAAAATGTTAAATATAGGGAAAATCAATGTAAGCTAAAGTAATTAGAACTAAATAGACTAACTGGGAATGTTAGAATTAATTATAAACCAACACAACATTAATTAGGCTAACGGCTAATAGACCGATTTAAATGAAATAGTAAAAATGAGGCCTATGGGACCAAGCCAAAATGTATAATATTAAATAAAATTTGACCAAATATAATCAGGGATAGTGAATATAAGTATAAAAATGTGCGGAAAGTAAATTAGGCCTAGCTAGGGAGAGTTGTATTTTTGTAAAGATGCAAATTTTAATTTAAAAAATAATAGCCTAAAAGTTGAGGTTATCCAAAAATGAAGTTATATTAGTTTCGGTAAAAAACCGCGTGGGGAGATTGAATATATGATCTTGCCACACTGCAGCGACAGCGCTACCGTCGAAGTTTGAGTTAACAAGAAGAAACAGCAACTTAATTAAATTATAAGAAATAAAGACAAACAAATTATTAAATGAAAGTTAAATTACTAATACTAAATGGAATATTCTGTACTAATACCATGAAACTAGATGGTCATTGTAATTCAGTAGTAAGGTTAAATAAAATGAAAAGCTAAATCCTGATGGTCATTGTAATTCAATAGTAAGGTTAAATAAAATGAAAAGCTAAATCCTGTTAATTAAAATATATCAAATAATAATAAGTAACTCTAAATCCAAACAGATAATAAAAAATGTATAGTTTCCAATTAGCTGTGTTTTCATTTAAAATAGAATAACTTCACTAGGTATCCATGTATAGTCTGTAAGTCAGAAGTGTCTCTCACAGATTCCACTAACCCGAAAGGAGCTTAAAAATGCTTTTGGGAGGCTAATTGTTTTTTTAAAAAAATCAGGAGTTTGCTCTCCTGAGAGGTTTATTCCTTGGGTTACAGGTCTCGAACCAAGGTTCGTAGTCAAGGGATAAACCATTACTCTCTTACGGACAAGTTGTTGTAATACGAGGATGGGTGAAGAGTAAGAAAAAAGGCTAGTCGGAGGGAAAAGCAGCGGAGGAAAGGTAAAGTCCGTGAGAAAATGGATAAACAATACGTACTTCAACTGTATTACACTGAACGACCTAGATACTGAAAGGAAATTAAATTCTTTCTAATTTGTCTATTCTCATAGATAACATAATAATCGATTCATAAATCGATTTTTAAACAAGAGGCAATTTAAATTTTTATTAGTTGGCGACGTAATTTGCTCAATCTCATTACCTTTGATGATTTATTTATCATTTGTATACGAAATTTAAATTAATAAACGCATTTTTTCATTCAATAAGTTAAAAACAAACCATGATACAAATGTTTTAATAATTAAACTAATAAATATTTCAATTGTTTTAAAATAATGAATATTTTTAATTAATAGACCGAATCTATATTCTCTAAATTATAACAACCTAAAAATAAACCACTAACAACAAAATTTTGGGTACATTCCCTCTAAACAAGATACAAAATAAAAGGAGTAACTAACTTACAAAAAGTTTAGGAAGAACAATCAATAAAATAAACCCATCGGTAAAATTGTGTATCACGCTTAATAAATGAACTTATGAAAAGGAATGCCCAGACTGTAAGAAATTATCATTCAGCTTATAAAGGAATTAAAAGATAGATATTAATGCACTCATTAAAATCTAACAACATTTTGTAATGATTACTTGACCTAACCACCTTCAGTTACATACCCAGAATATGGGTAGCGAAATTATAATAGTTAAATTGATTTTTTTAAAATATCGTATCTGTAAAAGATTTGCTACAAATTGAAGTTCTAGTAGCATTACCGTTTTAATTTGGTAGTAGCTATTAAACGCTTAATTTTTCAAACCACGTGTTATAAAGTATAGGTAATTTTTCATTGATATAATAACTTTATAGATATATTGATAAACTAAAATTACATTCATACCGAATGAATACTAAATTTTCTTTTAAACACATAAATGGAGTTACCAGATATTGAGTTTATTGAATCTGACAAAACAGGTTAAATTTAATTTTAAATGGTTGATTATAAATAATATAAGGAACTTGAGGATCGAAAACGTGCAACAAAGATAATTTACACGTAAAAATAAGGTTTTGTATACGAAAATTGAAACAGGTAAGTTAAAAATGTACAAAATATTTGGTAATCTACTAGTCAAGACAAAAAAATTTGTTATAGAGACAAATGTGTAGATATATATATATATATATATATATATATATATATATATATATATATATATATATATATATATTGTTGCAAACACATGAAATTAAATGCAAGTTACCAATATATGTAATAGACATTTATAGGAACAGTCATATGTTGGCCTATAAATCAAATTTAATACTGAATGTACAAATTATTAGAAGAGCTAAATATTAAGGATATTCAAATTTATACGTAGAGACACAATTTTTCATACACACACACACACATTAATTATATATATATATATATATATATATATATATATATATATATATATATATATATATATATATATATATAAGTTATATAACCATTTTATGTGAACATTTCATAATTAAATGCGTGCTAGGAAAATTCCTGCTTACGCAGCTTTAGTATTATATAGGTGTGAGAACAGAGCCCCGGCAGTGTGTAAATCGCCTCTGTATCGCACAGACGTTTTCCACTCCGATTGAGTGCATATCAATTGTATTGTTTTATTAAGTAAAATTTATGTAACAGTTTTCTAAATTAATTGTTTATTAAATTCAAAGGTTTGTAAAAATAAAAATCATTTTTAAAAACCTTTCTTGCTTAATATAAAACGTAACTGGCGCAGTCGGTAGGACACCTCAAGGAAGTTAGCGAATATAACGTCCGTCGGTTTTAACCGTTAATTGAGGAAACTTTAAGTAGAGTGAATATCTACAACCACTTAATAGAGCGCATATCTATTAAGAACACGCGCGAATATCGTGTAAGTGAAAAGTGAAAGTTGTTCAAATGAGCAAAGTATTTTGGATCAACTTGTAAGTAGATCTTAAGATATAGAATCGTATGGGCCACCAAACACTTCAGGCCTTATTTATTTTGGAGAAGTTTTAAAATTTATACAGACCATAAACCTTTACAATGGTTATTTTCAGTTAAAGAACCAAATTCCAAGCTTTTAAGATGGAGATTAAAATTAGAAGAATATGATTATGACATAAGATACAAAAAAGGCAAATTAAACCAAAATGCCGATGCTTTATCTAGAATACTATTGAACGTTACTGATAAAAGGTCAACAAACACCCAACACACTGTAGAACCAGACCTTGAATTATCTCCAGCGAACTTACTGAGTCGTTACTTCCCGGAATTGAATGAAGATAATGAGTCTATGGTCGTACAACTCGACGCAACAGATAATGCCCACTTAGAGTACGATCAAGAAAGTGACAGTCAAACCGTGCATTCCAACTTCGAAGGGAACACCCAAATTGAAATATCAATTTCCGACGAGCCTGTAAACTTTGGGGAAAATCAAGTATTTTTATCATTAGTAAAATATGAGCCGAAGAAAGTAAAAATTATAAAACTATTTGGAACTTCAAGAACCCGTTTAATAGTCGAAATATCAGAAAATAATTTTAAAGAGGACATAGTTAATTTTGTAAAATCATATTTGGTACCAAAAATAAAATATAATCTATATTTTGAATACGATTTTTATGAGAGATTTGCATCATGCATAGCCAAAAATTTCAAACAAACTGAACTAAATTTAGTTAAGTGTAATAAAAAACTCTTAGACCTAACTTCGGAAGAAGATACCCTAGAAACAATAAGTAATTATCATGTTAGCAAAACCAATCACCGAGGGATACAGGAAACATACGAACAAATTAGGGGAAGATATTATTGGCCTAATTTAAAATGACTAATCCAAAATTTCATAAATCAGTGTGACATATGTCAAAGAACACAAATATGACAGAATTCCCTTACAACTAGAGATGAACTTGACACCTACAGCTGCAAGGCCTTTCCAGATAATTCACATCGACACTATCTCTTTAGAAAAGAATGCGTTTATCAGCATTGTCGACTATTTCACAAAGTATGCTCAAGCTTATCGTTTGGGAAGCTCTCAAGCTACAGAGATTGCAGACAAGTTATTAGATTACTTTACGCAGTTCTGCTTACCAACAGTTATTATCTCAGACAATGGAACGAAGTTTAATAACAGAATTGTGAAGGAGATATTAGACCTGCATAAAATCAAAATTCATTTTATCAGTACACAAAACCCTCAATCAAACGGATTATGTGAAAGATTTCATTCCACCTTAATAGAACACATAAGGCTGTTAAATAATCAAATCGAATTTAAAAAAGACAGTATAATTAAGAAAGTCAAATATGCTATAATTGCCTATAACAGTAGCATACATTCAGTCACAAAATTAACGCCGTGCGAAGTCTTATTTGGACACATAAATTCAAACAATTTATTAGATATAGATTTAGAAAAACAAATTGTAAATGACTACGTTTTAAACCATAAGGAAAAAACAAAAATACTTTACGAAAACATTAGGGATAGCAATCAAAGAATTAAAGAAAAAGTTTTAGAAAAAAGGAATGTAAACAAAGAACCACTTCCAGAAATACCATCTGAAGTTTATATAAAATCAGTTCAGAAGCAAAGCAAAACTAAAAACAGATATAGCAAGGAAGAAATAGCTTCGATAGATAAAGAAAGAAAAACTGGAAAAATAAAGCCTAGACATCATAACACAAAAGACAAAATACATTTGTCGAAAATTAAAAGGCCTAAGAAGATAAAAAATGTAATTAATGACCAAAATCCTTCTTGTTCATATTCGACACAATCAAATTAAAATCCCTACAATACCTTTGTCCACTAGTTCTATGCAAGAAACTTTATTAAACTTTTAAACAACATTGTTTTTATTAATTGTATGTGTTACAAACTTTTGTAATTAATTAAATGATATGTAACTAATTATGGTAACAAATATTGTTAATTATTTGAAATATGTTAATCACAAAAAGAAATGTAATTGAAGAAAATTAGAAACTATACTCTTAAAGAGATAACAAAACAAAAAGAATTCTTATAAACTAACTAGAATCCTTATCAAATCTATAACAGGCAAGTTGAATGTAAATGATGGTAAAAATTATATAAAACTTTTATTGTAATCAATGTAAATTTTGTAGAACAAAAATTAGATTCTGATAACAATTGTATATGTTATAAACATTTTGTATCTATCCTATGATAGAAAAGACTCATTATAAATTGTATTAATCAATTCCAAATACTTTTGCTCAGTTGAATTATAATGAACAGAAAATTAGACTGTAAAATGCCCATCATCAAAAACAATAACGCCTACAAACTACGAGTATACTGCGTTGGAAATCGCAGACAACCCATTTAACTGGATCTTGGAAATCAACCTTTGCCTGGTGACTTTCTCCAGTGAAGAGGACTTCAACCCATGCCGAAAATTGCCCTTTACGGAGGCCTATTCAGCAGCTTATATACTTCGCCCTCATCAGGAAGAAGAAGAAGACTTCAACCAACGCCGTATCTTCGCCAACCCCCGAAGTTTTCTTTAGGGATGGAGGAGTTATACAAACATTTTATGTGAACATTTCATAATTAAATGCGTGCTAGGAAAATTCCTGCTTACGCAGCTTTAGTATTATATAGGTGTGAGAACAGAGCCCCGGCAGTGTGTAAGTCGCCTCTGTATCGCACAGACGTTTTCCACTCCAATTGAGTGCATATCAATTGTATTGTTTTATTAAGTAAAATTTATGTAACAGTTTTCTAAATTAATTGTTTAATAAATTCAAAGGTTTGTAAAAATAAAAATCATTTTTAAAAACCTTTCTTGCTTAATATAAAACGTAACTTATATATATAAATATCGCAATATGTATTCTTGTGTATTAATAAAGAACATAAGTCAAAATACAAATACAAGGATTTTAAATGCAATTAAAATTCTTGTGTTTGTATTTTGACTTATGTTCTTTATATATATATATATATATATAAGGGTTAAAATTTGCATATAAAGAATAATTACGAAAGTATTAAGATTTATTTTCGCTAATTGGATTGGTATTAGAGTATTAGGGTGCGAACAACACAAGTAGATCTGGTGGAGCTGTAGGTTGAGGTCGAAATCATTAAATTAATTACACTGTAACATACGAAGATGAACATAAGTCGAGGTCGAGCGACATCTCAAGGCCTTCCAGGATGCTTACATCGCTATTTCTTAAAAACAATCTTATTTTTTATTTTATATCGATGCTTACCGCGCGGTTTAGCAGGTGGCTTTGCTCTGATTGTTCCGTTCATGGTCGTCCCTTCCACCCCACATTACGCCTTGCGAGGGAAATTCAACTGTCAACATCGATGTCCAACAAGACACGCCGATGTCCAACTGAGGAGCACAACTTTAAAGTAGATAAGTGAATGCTTCATTTGTCATCCTCGTTTAGGAATGGAATCGTTCATAGGATGCATTGAAAATCCCCTATTACGTAGATTGCCTATCATACACTACTTAGCTGCCGCAGACATGTCGTTACTATCTTCTCATGAGCCACCTAACATCGTGAACAAAATTCGCAGTTACAGCAGAGAACACACCTCTTCAGCAGTCTGAGTTTGGGTAAGCAGAGAAGACGACCTACATGTGCTATTGACATTGCCCGCCACTTAACTAGTGTCATCCTTCTACACCTACACTTTATCGCCACCCACTTGTGCTGCTCGCATCCACCGTTCTTCCCTAATAGTTTACATTTAATAATTATTTACATAACGGGAATTAGTCGTAGGTACTTAACAGTGTCTCAATAATGGTGAAAAAATCCCAAGTAAATTTTTTTCGTAGAGTCTGATTGCATCTAAATAAGAGCAAATAAAGCATCGGTATATATGATTATTCTAGTCCTTCAAATCTTCATTTATGTAAGTATGTCCTTTATGTAATTCTGATCTGAAATAAGCCTAATAGGTGAACGAAAATTTAGTTGACTGTAATAAAAATATTAAAATAATAATTTTTATTACAATAATATGTTACAAATATAATATTATCATACCTATAACTTATTAGTAAATGTAAACTAGTACCATCTTAATCCCCACAACAGTATTTTAAACGTTCTATTTTAATATTTTTTATACTGATAGGTCCGTTACTGATAATCTGTGATTACCCACTATTCACAACAGTCAAAATACTTATAGATAGTATTCCCGAAGATAACAGTTCATGTAAATTTAAGACGGGAAAGAAAGACGGGAAAGAAAGACGGAAATTATATCTTTAGAATTACAGCTTTCAGACTTAAAGGAACTGCAAGGGTTTGCGTTTGTCAAGAGATTTAAATTACATGAATGCAGCTAAATTATACGAGGAGCCTCGTGTATTGGAAGGTAGAAGACAGGTTCAGTCAGGTCCATAGAGAGTAGAAGACAGGTTCAGTTAGGTCCATGCACGGTAGAAGACAGGACGAGTCATGCCAATTGAATAGAACACAGGTTCAGCTAGGTTCATTGAAGGTAATAGTCTGGTTCAGTCACGTTCATGGAGAGTAGAAGCAAGTTACAGTCAAATCCATCAATGGTACATGACAATTTTAATCAGGTCCATGGGGGGGTAGAAGACAGGTACAATCAGGTCCATGGAGAGTAGAAGACAGGTTCAGTCAAGTCCA
Source organism: Prosapia bicincta (assembly GCA_036971475.1). Classification (NCBI taxonomy): domain Eukaryota; kingdom Metazoa; phylum Arthropoda; class Insecta; order Hemiptera; family Cercopidae; genus Prosapia; species Prosapia bicincta. Next base: position 154,684,808 of record JBAIZL010000003.1, on the reverse strand, counting down.
TGGACGGTAGAAGACAGGTTTAGTCAGGCCCATTGAGTAGAAGACAAGTTCAGTGAGGTCCATATCGATCAGAGGACAGGTTCAGTCAGGTTCATTGAAGGTAGTAGCAGGTTCAGTCAGGTTTATGGAGAGTAGAAGCAAGTTACAGTCAAGTCCATCAATGGTACTAGACAGTTTCAGTCAGGTCCATGGAGGGTAGATAACAGGTTCACTAAGCTCCATGGGTGGATTCGCTAGCTCATGACCTTTTTGTTTTCATATAAACATACTAGGCATCTTCGAGTTTTTAATTACACCTATTCAAACTGAACTGACTATAAAAATATCTCAAATAAGAAATGGAGGAAATTATCTGTAAAAGGGGGTTCCAATTAGAGGGTAAATGTTATTTCCAAGTATCAAAGTCGTATCCAAAGCTGATTTTCTTGTATTTAGACGAGATCAATAAACACATTATACTTAATAAACTAGAAAACAGTTAAACGAAAATAATAATAGGTTTCTAAATGTGTTTGAATTTACATCGAAACTCTTTTTCTTTTACATCCTCAATATAACACATAAAATAAAGACAAAAGTAAAGTATAACCATAATGTGCACTAAAACTAGATACAACACTTATATTACACTAACACAAATAAAGTCAACACTAATATCAACATCTATTTCGAAACCAATTTCTTGTGGTTATAAAATTCATTTTACATGATCATTGCTTGAAACAACTTTAATATTTCTATATCACCATCATTTTAGTGTCATTATTTATAACAAATTGACAATTCATTGACTACTTCCAGAATATTTTGATGTGCTACTTCTCATTTTATTTCAATCTTCTGTCACATTCCTATTGAAGTGTAATATTATTATTGTTTAATCGTTTTTAATTCATGAAAAATCGGCAACTAATGGAAATGTCATACTTTATTGGTTAAGATGTTAAACGTTTGTTAAATTTATTATTACTTTCAAATTATTTTCTTCAAATGGTGATGATTTTCTTTTCAAAAAAGGTAAAGAAAGTATATTTGTTTGTAATTTTTAAAGGCTTTTGGTAATATTTATATAATTCATTACCTTATACTGATCATTTCATTCCATAAGTTATGAAAAAAACGTTTTTGTTTACCTTTAAAATGTACTGAATTGATTGTTTAACCTTCTTTAGACTAATTCAACAAAAACTGGGATTTACAGTTCTCCTTCAGGGATGATGTTTACAAATACATAGTTATGTTTTTAAATCTTTTGTTCTAATTAATATTTTAAATGACATTTTATTATTAAATATTTTTCTTTCTTGGCTTATGTGTTTCATTAAAACTTATATTTATGTTAGAGAGACATAGGCACTTGCTCCACAAGTTAAAACGTGTAAATATGTACAGTATAGTACATAATGAAAGTATATTTGTATGTAATTTTTAAAGGTTTTTGGTAATATTTATATAATTCATTACCTTATACTGATCATTTAATTCCATAAGTTATGAAAAAAAAGGTTTTTTTACCTTTAAAATGTACTGAATTGATAGTATATTTACAATTGAACGATACTACGGATGTATGTAAATATTAAGCTTCATCAAAGTGATTTATGTTTATTTAAACCTTATGTTTGTGTTAGTGTAGATGTGGTAGTGAAATTAATAACACATTCAACGAATGGAGGATGTAACATGACATAATCTCTAATTAAAACCAAATGAACGATTGTGTAATTCCTGTTTCTACTCTGTTTAATAAGAATTATAATTAACAATACAAACATTAAATTAAATTGATTGTGATAAACAATAACGGTTGTTTAAACTTCATTAGACTTATTCAACAAAAACTGGGATTTACAGTTCTCCTTCAGGGATGATGTTTACAAATAGATAGTTATGTTTTCAAATTTTTTGTTGTAATCAAAATTTTAAATGACATTTTGTTATTACATATTTGTCTTTCTTGGCTTATGTGTTTCATTAAAACTTATATTTATGTTAGAGAGACATAGGCACTTGTTCCACAAGTTAAAACGTGTAAATATGTACAGTGTATAGTAGTTTATTTACATAAACTGTGTAAGGGAGAAAGGGATATAGTCGATTTTATAGATGCAATTTTTAAACAAAGGAATAAATTTGTAAAAATAACATTTTTCATCTGCATTACCAATCAGAACGTGTGATTTAAACCTATACAAAAGTGTTACTTAGACCTATAATATATACAACAAAACCAGGATGTTCATGTAATTAATATAACAATATATTCCTATTATTATATAGGAAATTGTGTACATAAACGTATCTCAATAAATTCACTTTATAATATGAATTTGAATAGAATAATTTTCTTAGGAACTTGTCATTGGTTATATTCCCAACGGAAGTTTAATAATAATTTGAGTTTCACTTGTTTGTTATCCAGCAGTTTTGAGTTGTCCTGTCGTTATTGCGTACAGTGGAAATAAAACGACGGGTTTTGTTTAAAGTGCTATTGAAGAAACACAAAATCGAAATATTGTATTAGATGTGGATCATGTAATGATGTTATTTATAAGGCCCCAAGTTATAACGCAAATAGGTTACTCAAGACATTATCTCCATAACTAATAGAGAACATACGCTCTTGTAAATGTGAACAGGTCCGTTTCAATTGGAACAAAATATAAAAATTTTACTCTTAGTTTACTTCCACTTCTAACTCTAGAAGTTTCTTATTTCGTATGATGTATGGACAGAAATTTAATCAAAGAATAAATAAAGATTAATTTCAACAAAATATCTTTTATGTGGGAAAAAGGTTATATTATTGTAGAGGTATATACAAAATATATTTATTAGGCACAGAAACAACAAATAAAAAAAAAATAGACTCCGATCATTTTCGCGAAACGAAAAATGTCACCTTTTTAGAGACAATATTTAAAAATTAAACCAGAGTTAACGCGACCAAAATGTTACAATTGAGTTAGGGGGTGTATCATCTCATTACTGCTGTTGCTGTATTTAAGACCATTTAGATAATAGCCAACGTTCTAAAATACAAAGAAACTGAAGTTGATGAAGATAGTAATACACTTCAATAGTAACGTTGTAAAGTATGAATTGAAAGAGAGATACATCAATAAAAGATTCTGGAAGTAATGGATAAATTGTGAACCCATGTAAAAATAAAAGTTCCAAATGTTTAAAATATTGTCAATTGGCCTAAATAAATAAAATAAATCAAAGACCATAGATAGACAGAAAAATGCTTAACGCAATGTAAACTGCTGTAAACTGAGTTTTTACAGCAATAAAGAATTTATTATAACAAAGATGTTAATGTTAGTGTAATAAATTTTAGTATTGTCAACAATGATGTTATTTTTGTATTGTTTACATTAGTATTTTAATTATTGTTATTGTCTGTTTTAGTTGTAGGAGGAGGTAGTGTACGACAGAGCTAGATTTATTAACTTAATTTTTGAATTATTTTTGTTTAATCTCAGATTTAGATTCTGGATCTAAAAAGATTTTTTTAAAATTATTTCTTTCTGTATCAACACTCTTATAACCTATTAAATATATTCATATAATGATCTCGTATGTATTCAAGTATATCCGCTTTAGGTAACTATGCTATTTGAAACAATGTAGATACTACTTAATACACTTTTAGAGGTAAAGTTACATTTTCTCCAATTTTAGCTTACGATCCATTGTGTAACATATAAAGAAATGTAGATTTTATCCTTTATCATTTCCTAACCTGAAATATCTAGTTTCAAATAGAAATTTCAATAGTTTCTTAGTTTTTGTTTCGCCTTAGTAGATAGAAGATTACCATAATATCTCACATTAAAAAAGTGACCTGAAAATATATAGCTTAGTGCTCAGTATTGGGAATAGCATCTTTGTAACAATCGTTAATCTATTTGAGAGGAGAATCGACTGCATAGTTTTTTTACGAATTACTAAAATCACTTCTCCGAAAACTGTTGTCATTTAGGAGTTTTGTTATTTCTTAAAGCTAAATATCGGCAAAGTGCGGAAAAGGTTCCTTCTTTCCATACATCGTGTTCTGACGAGTTCCAAATGCACATCCGGATCAAATAGATGATTTTTAGCACTCACATATGAAATGTAAAAAAGAAAATTATTTGATGATGGCTGTTAAAGTGAGAAAACGTTAGCTTTATTTTCACCTATTCACCTATTCTACAACAAACATATTACGTCTTTGACATCCATAATTAAATGTGTTTAAAAATTCATCAACAACAATAATGTTCTTACTCCTAGGGTTAGCCAACATGTGTCCGAAGTAAACTTTGTTTTAAATCTTACGTTTTGTTTAATGTGGTCGAATTTATAAAACAGTCATGCATTACTGTATCTTTTGTGTAACAAAATGGTAAATAAACAACTAATCGCTTGGTTTGGTAAACTAACATCATTAGTTTATCAGTTTTTTAAAATTGTTTTCGAATAGAAATATTTTGATCCCTAAATTTCTCTAATCTACAAAATTATTTAGGGCTTAGTGTAATGGAATACATCAAATTTTATCGAATTTGAATGTTATTTGTTACTGAGTAGATTCTAATTAGACAGGCCATGAGAACGTCTGGGTTTAATTAAAAGTTACTAAGGTGGGGTAGAGTGCCAGGTATACAAAAACCTTTATTACATTCGCATAAAGCAAAGCGTATAGTTGGCTAGAACGTTGAGAGTTAGATATTCAGAATATTATGAATATTATTTTACTAATTGCTAGTGTTATTATTCGTCATATATATATATATATATATATATATATATATATATATATATATATATATAGAGAGAGAGAGAGAGAGAGAGGGACATTCTTTGACCATTAAACTAAATACGGTATTTAGTTATTATCTCAAATGATTTAGGTTTAGAATAGAGGAGTATGTAATTAGTATGAGTAAATATAGTTTAAAATTATCAAGCAGAGTTTCTCTTTATTTGGAAACAAAATGTAAATTATTATTATTATTAATGTTACTATTATAATTATTGTTTTAAGTTATTATTATTACATTAGCATTTTTAAACCAAAACTATTCTAGAAATTATAATTTTTTTTTGTTCCTAAAAATCAAACTGGCTAGATTTATAATGTTTCAACAATTACCACATTTTGACTTCTCTCTTTTTAAAAACTACTGGTTAACCAGCTCATTTATGTACGCTCAATCCATACAAATTAAATTTCCATTCATTTACGACCACAAACGTTTTGTTTTAAATCTACTATTTTTTATACTTTTACACTACTAGGTTTTTCTTACTAAATGACGCATTATTTACAAAAACCGTACATATGTGTGTTTAAATAAATGTAACAAAATAATAAATGTATATATGATAAATGACTGGAAAACCTAACTACAGGAGCATGATATCATGTATAAAAATTAGTTAATTTGTAGAAAATATTGAGTTTTAGTTGTGAATGGTTTTAAAGTTTATTTTAAACATTTGTCACAAATAAAATTTGTTATAAATCAAATTTTCCCTATTATACATTATAATATTAGACAATTAAAATACATATTGCGAAATTATATATATATATATATATATATATATATATATATATATATATATATATACATATATAAGTTCAAATATGAAACATTGAAGAAAACATAAACAAAAGGACATTTCTTTCAAATATACAATTCAAAACACTTTGTTTTTCAAAGGGCACCCAAAATAATCAGGTCATATCATTATTTCAGTTGACAGTGGTAGATTTTTTCCAAAGAATAGCTTTTAATTGTATAATTCAATAAATTTTCCTTGTTTTTGTATGTTGAAAATTGTGTGTTTGTGAATATGTTAACAGTTGTGTGTGTGTGTGTGTGTGTTTATAAATATTATTTTACAACAAGGACATTTCTTCAGAACAAAAAATTAATAATTCTAAGTTCTTTAATAAATTTTTCAGTGGTTTTTTGACAGTTCTGTAAGAGAGAGTGTTAGGTTCTAGAAGACTAGAAGAATGATACATGTAGTGTAATTTTAGTTAGTATCCAAAATAATAACAATCTGCAGAAATGTTAAAAAAGGAGTGACCTATAACAATTTACTGAAATACCGACAAAGCGGTCTTAATCATTACTCAATATCAGGTGTATTCATAAATAATCCAGACCTGTGACAATCTTATTGACAAAAGAAGTCTCCAAGTAAGTTAAGATTTATAAACTCAATTTGACTAAGAATAAATAGGGCAAGTAACAATGCATCCTGTGGGAAACTTTTGTAAAAGCCATGAGAACCACTGACATAACTGAAATACGTAAGGCGAGATAATATGGTGGTGCTTAAAAACTAAAATTATCGGGCAAAGAGACAAAGTTTTGAGTACATCGGAGAGTACAGACGTATTGGGAGGGGACAACGTTTTAAGCAATGTTTAAAAGGGTAAATTGTTTAGACGATTAAAGAGAATTGTTAGTTATGTATGTTTAAAGATTTAGAAGTGCGAAGAATGAATTAGGCAGATAGTAAAAAAAGGGAAGTCAGTTATATATGTGTACAATTGCAATACGATGCAATTGTATGATGCAGTTAGTCGGACAACAGTTTCAGAGTTGCAGGAACGCAACAATAAGTACAACCTTTCTTACATTAGATTTTTCCAACATAAATTTATAAATTATTAAGTTCAGAACTATATTAATTTCATTGTATTTATAACGAATAATCTAGTTTTTACAAATTTCGAATTTTTAGAAGACTCAGTAATAACGACGCGAGAAAAAGCACAATTTAACACTAATTATTAGACCCTATTTTATACAAAAGCTAAAGCCTCAAGAGTCCACCTTTTTCGTAATTGTAGTATTAGTTAAGCAATCATTCTTTGTCCCTAAATAGTATTAAGATAATTTGATATAGTTTTTATTAATTGGATGTCAGAGGAATAAATGCAAGTAATGCTAAATTTATATGATTGTTAATTATTTAGAGACTTAAAGGTGTGGCTACAGAGAGATAATGTAGTTATAATATAAGCTATAGGTAATACCATTAAAATTAGTTAGGTTATAATATATATATATATATATATATATATATTGCTTAAGCTATAAATATTTTTGTTACTGTATAAATTAACAAATCAACAATGTTGCGCCTCACAATGGATCGTAATTAATTGTTTTGTTAGCAGAATGTCACTGGCCGGCTGCACTTGCGATCATGGATTGTGAAATGACAGTTTTATTCCGACAACCTTATGTTACTCCACAACAATAGTGTAAATATATTGATTTTCATTAATAATAATACCATTAAATAGCAAAGATAACTGTTTTAAAGTATTATTTTTTTCACCTTACACTAAAAAATTATGTTCTATAACGGAATTTTGAAAACAAATGTTTTTATAATGTTTACTATCAAATGAAAAATATAACTTTACTAACCGGTATTTTGTAACTTGTTGCCCTTCCTTCGTCAATAGTAGACTGATGTGTAACACACAATGGTTACAGAATGGATTAGATAACTTTATAAGAAATATATTCAGTAAATACTAAAATTAACTTTATAAGTATAACTTTTATAAAATAATTACTCACAATTACAAAATTACATATAAATGTTTTTTTTCATAGTGATAATATACTTCATACCACTAGTTTAGTGATGTTATTTACTATTGGTACCTAGGTTACTTCCTTATTAAGTTGTTTATCCCATGAGTATACCAATAATCACCCAATAAGTTTCGAAAATTTATTTTTTCCTTTCCTACTCATATAGGTTTCTGTCATTTTTTGAAACCCTGTCTTTTTCTGTTTCTATTGTTATTTTCCGGAAGGTAGTGGATCGTATTTTCTGCCCCCACAAGATCAATAAAAAGTCGGTAAACATATTTTGTTTTCGCGCTTTGTTGACAATATGTCAACTGACAAGTCAGTTGTTATATCTGACGTTGTTAACATGCTGAGGATATAGTTAAAGAGAATTTATCCCTTATAAATGAAGGTAAATAATGACATGAGGCTAATAATATTCTCTTCTTATCAGTACACCTTAAAATATAAAATATTTCTGTAAATGTGACGATTTATTTCAAAAATATCGTTATTTTGTATTCATTTATAATCTCTACAATTATATAGTTATTATCTTATTTATTTTACGTTTTTTTTTGAAAAATTTCTTTAAAAAGGAATTACACACAACTCTGCCCTTGGGTTGCAGGTAGAATTATAGCGTGTAGACACATCTCTTCACCCCTGCCAGACACTACGATCATTAGTAGGGTACGATGATCCAACTATATTTTTATTAGAGAGTTTGGCCTTAGAGGATATAAGGGGTATCTAATCGTCACATTAATTTACCAACTTTGCTTTTAACATCTTTCCCAGATTAGTTCTAATTCTCCTGTATACTCGTAAATTGTCATATTGTTAAAGAGAGATAAACTAGAAATATTAAGTACGACCCTAAATGTAATATATACACTTACACAAAATTTTGTATATACTGTTAGTCTCGCATAGCAACTTCCGTTACTCTCTACCCCACGTAAGACCTCCTGTGAGAATGCTCGATTGATCATAGTGGGTATGTGACCATTATGGGGCAAGGGTTGGTGAGTATCACTTTTTACCAGAAGCCAATATACCCCAGGAACGTGTACCACTTAATTTGGTGTACGCCATCTAGTCATTGGTTTAGCAATAATATCCATTGAAAATAATGAATCTCATCGTGGCTATATAGAACTGTTTCACAAACATCCACTTGCAAAAATAAATCTTTCAGATATAACCGACTTGTGATGGATGCAAACATAAGCTCCCAACTGACATTGTTCCCCAGAGATTGCAGCTTCTCACACTAGGATCATCCTGTTCCGGTTTTCCAGCGTTCCCTCTACGATTCAAGTGAATAAACCTTATCTCAATGTAGCTCACCGCCAGTAGTCAGCTGTTGTAATCTGACAAAAGGGCACTTTGATCAGTGCTGTTATATTTCCAGTATTGGAAGAAGAATGTTTTATGTTCAAAATGTTAAAACAAAGTATTACATTACAGCTCAGCGCAAAATGTTTACAATAAACGTAGAAATTCAGCACCAGCAAATTTACAAATTTACGACAGCACAAATAACAGATTTTCTTCATCTAAACATAGACAAATATCAAAACCATCTTTCACCGGGTTCTATTTCTCCTTCATTTTGCAGAAGCTGTATCAAGGATATAAACAGGAACAGAGTTAAATCACAAAGCTATCTTTTATAACGTTGCTGGATACAACCCCTCTAACGGGAACTATAGGGTCTGTAGGTACATTTCATAAAGGAAATGTGCTAAAGTGTCCGATAGACACTATTGCAAATTCTATAACTATAAAAACATAAGAAAGTCTGAATCGTCTACATTGGATAATAAAACAAGAGGAGAATGAATTTTTTTGTTGCAAGTGGAATAATATCCGTCTTATGCTAAAAGTCTAATCCACTGTTCCTAGTGTTTACGTAGTAATTTTGCCAAAAAATCCAAACATAAATGACCATAAATAATTATTTTTCTTTTATGTGTAAAATTATTTTTACAAATATGTGTCTTAAAAAAATTGACGGTATTAGTTTTATTGATTGTCCACTTATACGTATATTTTCATGAGAACGCTGAATCTGATTTTGGATTTGCATAAAATGTTTATTTTTATTATGTTTACTTCATTCAATTTATGCTGTATATTCGTATACATGCATTGATAAATTACATATACGTCTTCAAAGCGTTGCACAAGCAAAGCGCATACACGGTTTTTCACTTGTAATAAGGGTTAACACATTACGGATATCCTAGCGTATGCATCATGGGTTATTTACTAGTGAGGATATAATTTTGAGACTTATGCGTCATCGATAGTCAGTATTTTATGGTTCGTCAGCTTGGTTCTTGTTAATATTTTATGTCTCTGTCCATCAGATAAGCAAGTGCAAACACTTATAGAAAACACGTATAAGAAAGATATTTATTCCCGTCATTGAAACCACAGGAAAAATAGTGGTTATTGTATTTTGCCGACCTAATGATTTCTTTTTAACCTACTTGTCTGCTGGCCGTTTACGTCAAGATGTGTCTCATCGTTATCTTTCAGCTACAATGTGTGTGTCACGTTCTTCCGAATTAGACGATGATGACTCTATATGCCTTACATTATTACTTCTTATAATAATTAATAAAGTTGTTAATCAACACAATTCAATTTCAGTGACGACTGAGTTCAAAATACATTAGTGTCACCTGGGTCACTCGCAACTCTAATAATTTATTCCGCAATTGGATAAATCTTAATTTAAAGTAACTTCTACTTATAAATAAAAACAAATAAACAACACTGTTATACAGATTTTGTTTCTATGGTTTCGTAATTTTTCCAGTAGTTGAAAACAAAATGTCTCGTTTTTGTAGCTATGTGAGAAGCCGTAAGTTAATTAAAAGAAATCTATGATAATATAATTCACGCACTTATGTCCTGTTTTTTATAGGTTCCTTAAGAACTTTTACGTCTAAATTGACATAATTTCTAGAACAAATATGTATATGATAACTATGTATCAATTATATGATGTATATGAAACAATGTAGTTAATACATAATAAACATGCAAAAGTACTAGTTAGACAAGACTAGTTAGAAAAATGTAGAATACAGATATATATTATAAAAAGGTTACTTCAGGTGTCACATGACTTACAAACAAATGTATAATTTTATTTCTTTTGAACTCTAGCTTTGAACTTGTCATCATGACACATTATACGAATTATTCTATCTAATAAATATATCCTATGCACGGGATAACAATACAATTTAATTAATATGGTAATTGAGTAGAATATTTACTGACCCTAGATTACTTATACTTCGTCAAAATCACGACGCTTCGTTTCACAAATTCTGTATCTGACAAATGAGTGGTTCGCGCGCATCATTTTTCTCAGTATCTTCCTTTTTACAGTTCCCGATGTCGGGTGCACAGTTTCGCAGTGTAATTTTAACGATACATAAGTGATCGTGAGACTTTTTTATGTTTGTGTTATCCTTATGTTTTTGAATTATTTACTCACATAGACTTAGGCTCTGCCACAAAGGACATACACCATGTGATTCTCTGCGTAACGATGAATCTTCTCGTATCTTCGACATTCCACGTGATACCGATCCTCCGCCTAACGTCTACTCTTCACCTCATACAACCCTCTATCTAGTGTAAATGCCACACCTAGTCGTGAACCTAATCCTAAGCTATTTATCTCATAATTTGGATTCGAAGCTAAATATAATCATCTATGAACGAGTGAATATTCGCGCTCCAATACCTAAAATTGTGGGCGGTTTCTGTACTATAATCACTTATACCCCACAATGTTATACCCATATCACGTTTCATTCAGTTCTTCGACGTAGCAATGGAGGTAACTGAACCTCAAATCTGATTCCGTTTTGAAACAAAGATGTGGGAAAACGCAAAATTACAGATTCTCGAGTTACTCGGAATCCCAGCCACCCAGCAGCTTCATAGCAAGCAGGAGCCAGGAAGTTTGTTATTTTTATCCAGTAGCCATCAGAAGGATGATCACTAGCTACGGTGCACACTACAACCACCCAGTATGTGCACAGCACCGAGTAATGTACTGTGAAGAGTGTGGCAGCAAGTAAAACCGCTGGCTTGAGCTGTAAATAATACCGGTCTACCAAGAACAAAAACGAATTGAAAAGCTCTTCCATTTTATTGAAAAAGTGTTCTATAACTCAATAATTTGTTACATTCTGTGTTTTTGTAAAAAAAGACACTGTTAGACATTGGCATTTCACTATTTTATTAAAACGCAGTCATGTTAATAATTATTTTATTTTATAATAGTAGGATTATTAGCTAGAATATTATTTTTTTCCAAGCGCTAGAGAAGTATGGGATAATACGATGTTTAAGAAATTAACAAAAGAACACTATTTTTCTCAAGTAAAAAAAAAAAAAAATTTGAGTAGTCAAATTAACAACACATATGTAATCGTGTGACATAATTTAGACAAAGTAATCTAGGGTTAAATTTATCGTTAGTTAAAGATGGGACAAAACGTGAAATAAACATACATCTTTATAATAATTTCCTTTGGTCTGTATCGTAGTTAGGCCTAATACAGTTATAAATAGATTAATGAATTTATTTTATTTACAAACAATACATACTGTTATAAACATATACAGGTTAATGTATTATTTTCAAAAACATTTGTACTAATTTTATAATTTTATAAAAAAAGCCCACATTTCAAACTGTTGATAGATCGTTACATTGATACGCATATTATGAAAGCGTTTCCTGAAAAAAATCTCTTCGTCAGGTAATTTATTCAAGTATTGAATTTCTAAAAAGGAAAATATTGAAAAATATGAACAAGAAATCTAAGTCTCCACATTTCTATTTTTGTAACGTTTGTAATTGTGTTTAAATATTTAAATACTATTTTAAAAGTTTCGTTAGATCCAAATCACAATTGATGACAGTTTTATATAGAGCCACAATACTTCTTTTCTTTACATTAACTTTGTATCCAATTGCAACTAGATTCTATCCTTTGCAAATAGCTATTTTACCTTAGGCTGGATATATCACTAATGTTTATATCAGATAAGCGACTTAGGTAATTTCATAAACTGAGAATTTATAAGAAAATAATATAATCTAATGAAACATTCAAGATTAATTACAAAAAACAGTTTAGATAATTCATAAAACCAATTCAGTTTATATTTCAACTGGATTTTACTAGATTTTAATATCCAGTTTTATGTAAACTTATTAGAAATTGACCAAAATATTTCTCTCCTATCCTCAAAGATGTTTCCTTACGTTTCTTCTTCTTTTTTTTAAGAAAGTGTGAGGCACGTTTCACGTCCATTTAATGACAAAATTGCACTGTTTTGTACAAGTAACAATGCTATAATTACAATGTGCTAACACAAACCTTTTTTAATGTTACAGTCCTGTTCGGATGGAGAGGAGGCGCAGGCGGGAATGAAGGGGAGGATCCGGAGGCGGATCCTCCGGAGAAGGGGGGCCCTCCGGAGAAGGGGGATCCTCTAGACGAGGATCTCAGGGAGGTCCACCCTGGAATGGAGATAGGTATGTTTTAAAACCTTTTTTTTATAATAGATAATCTTCATAAACTTACTATATTTAGTGTATGGCCAAATTTTAAGCTTAAAAGTAATTACGAGTATTCAAAAGAACAACATTGCAGTAGTAATCAAACTTTACTAATGGTTTTACATTTACATAAACGTTCTACTATATTTAATAGCCCTATTTATTATTAATATTTGAGATTTGTAATCTGTGTTTCATTTATGTGTTTTAGTTGCAAAAGGGCAAAACTAAATTAGGTACTTGATTCAATAAATAAAACTACTGGTCTATTTACACTTAGAAAAACCCATATCTGTATATAATTTATAAATGTATGAATGTTTTTGAACCGTATTGTTCATTCGCCACATCATTGCATTTGAAAGTGGGTTCAGGGGGTTATCTCGGTAGACAGTATTCTAAGGTTGGATTAGTGTAAGCAATGGTTTCAACATGATGTATTAATGAGCTATCTTTGGTTTCTTTGACAATTAGATCATTTAGTGAGACAAGAACTTTCCTCTCTTGCGTTTATCATTCTTTCATCTTTTCTTTTTAATAAAACTTACCGCCTAAATCTCCCGTACAAGCTTATTATCTGTTGCGATTACTATCCACAAAATGAAAAGGTTCAATTATTATTATATGAATTATGAGGAATAGAAAATGTATTTTATAACATATACATTTATAATTATTTTGTGAATTATTAAAACGATCAATTTTACTTGAAATATGTTGATATTTTAAAAAAATCCAAACCGACAGATGAACGAGAGTATTCATCTTAACACATGTAGTGTGTGTGTGTGTGTGTGTGTGTGTGTGTGTGTATGTGTGTGTGTGTGTGTGTGTGTGTGTGTGTGTGTATGTGTGTGTGTGTTTGTGCGTGTGTATGTGTGTTTGTGTGTGTGTGTGTGTGTCTGTGTGTGTTTGTGTGTGTGTGTGTGAATGATCAAATTACGTGTGCTATAATGTTTTAAATTCAGTTAATTTCTTTCTTACAATACATTACACATCTACCAGCATTATCTTAGCTTTCTGTACTTTTCGTGTTTTACACAAGTATGTAAGTTTGAATGCTTGTGAAACGAAATTCTACGACGTCCTGCTCTGGTATTGCTAATAATATGATCCCAACCGAAGAAGATGATCTGTTGTCATGATCCTAGGTTATTCAGGTCTGCAAAACGTTTTTTTTTGAAACCGTTACGCTATACCCATACTTGATCACGTTTGCCGTGTCACAGTCTACCATATTTTGATCTTTTTGTACCACAAATAGGTACTTGTAGGTAGGCTGTAGTTGCGACCAATGCTTATGACTTCCATTTCCACATCCTTTACAGCATGTTTGTTCCTCAAAGCCTCTCGTAGCAATCTGAACTCGTTGCTCTTCTTTAAGGATGCTGTTCTTATTGTAAAAAATGTATTTTATATTTATTAACAAATTATAACATATAATTTGCGAAAACCTGTACTCAAATTGCGAAGGTTTTTTATTCGTAATAATTTTACTTCTGACTTTGACGTATATTCCAATCTTGATTTTATTTTCTCTGTTTTAGACCCAGACGTAACAGATTATGGAGGACAAGGTAAGTTTGTATTTCTATAATTAAAAAATGTACTATTGGCGTGGAGTAGTTCTAGGAAAGCGGTCTAAAGCGGAGTATTAGGTTGAATTTTGTTCTTAACCAGAGTCGAAAGAAATTTGGAGTCAAGTAAACCGGATCGTTGCACTCAGCCTTAGTGCATTTTGTTGTTCACGCAATTTGTTCAATATAAATTAGTTGATAATAAGTAATTGAAAATTATCCATTTTCTATTGAGTCATGTACCTATGTTTTTTTAGAAACCAATATTGAATATGAGAAAACCGAAAAGAAAGATCGGTATTGAGAGATATCGGTATAAAGATAAATATCTAAGTAAAAAAAACTAGTAAGATTGAACAGTTTATCTTGTTCACAAAAGTAATTTTAATTTTTTTGAGTATTATTTTTAATTAGTGAATTTACCAATTACTATGTAATCTTTGTTTTCTGTTTTGTCATAATCAATATAGGTTTTTAAAGCAAATAACTAACACACGGAAAAATATAGAAAATGAATAATTTTCATTTACTTATCAACTAATTTATAACTTTTTCAAATTCCAGTTGGATATTATCAAAATTATTATTATTTATTTATGAAGTATGTATGTGTGCAAGTATGTGTGTGTGTGTGTATGTGAGTGTGAGTGTCTGTGTGTGTGTGTTTGTGTGTGTG
The DNA here is from genome assembly GCA_036971475.1 of Prosapia bicincta. NCBI lineage: Eukaryota > Metazoa > Arthropoda > Insecta > Hemiptera > Cercopidae > Prosapia > Prosapia bicincta. Next base: position 154,669,346 of record JBAIZL010000003.1, on the reverse strand, counting down.
TATGCGTGAATTGGAATGCTAAGCGTGCGTGTATTTAAACTATCTTCAACTCCTGATCCTAACGACTCTAATCAGATTTCTTCTTTATTTTATTTTTTATGTCACCTTGTAATATAATAATGTGCCTATAAATATTGCCTGCACATTATACTTTTAATTATTAAATTCAATTTGTTTTGTTTTAATACAATCAACATAGACCTGCTACATCTTCGTTATTATACTGTTAGTGTCTCATATAAAGATGAATGTGTTGTAAAACTTTGAAACGTCATACGATACATACCAAAGCCATTACATACCGACTCGATCCGAATCTTTCAAAGTTGTAGCGTTTACCAGACCTGTGTGTCTGATATGTCAGCTCAAGCGTGAATGAGGGCTACTTGTTATCGTGTAAAGCTATTAACAGTGAATCAGTCGTGTGGCTTGCCCGTTACACTGGGAACTCCTTTAAACTGATCTCTTCCAGTCAATCTTGGCTACCAGCCTCGGATTGTACCTGCGGGGAAAATCTCAACCTTTTCGTTCTTTCTTGGTGCTCCATGGTTTGAAGGTGAAGATAGTGATGGTGTCACCAGTGCCTTTAAGTTTATGGCTATCCTATATCTCGGAAGTTTCATAAGCAATATCTACAGACGTTTCTTAGGATAGCAAGCGGCATGATGCCAAACCATAGCAGAAGATCCCGTAGATGCTTTAATTTTTCTAGCGAGTTTGAATGACGGTGTTTGCTAGGACTAGTGCTACGTTGCCATGTTAATTAAACAATGCTAATCTTTTTTCTGAAGATGCAAATCTTTGCGATAGATCTTGAGCCTCCAGTTCTTCCGTTCCGATAAACGTGTTTTTGCTATTCCCCCATTTATCTCTACGTATGGCATGTGACAGTCTACCAACGTAACAAGGTAAGGTCTTTTCCTTCCTACGTAACAGCTTACAGGTACACGTAGGCTGTTGTTACTACAAATGCTTCATTTTAACACATCTGGCCGCTGCCTACTGAACATGATTGTTTTTCGAACTATCTGACCTCGTTGCTTTTCTGGAAGAAGGTTATGTTCCTTGAGAGCGAGGCAGCTAAAATGTAAATTGTACTTGTTTATTTATTGTTTTTCTACCGGGTCCTCGCCCTAAAGATTGCACCGGCTATGCTCATTAAAATCTCATGCAGGTCTTCCCCTGAGCCTTTGCGAATACCACGGCTTCCTCAAGGTTATATAAATAAACAGATGTCCTGATAGGCGTTCCCTTTCTCCGTTTTCCCATAATGACGCACGACCATCCTCCTACTCGAACATTCTATGTTGGAACTACCTATAAACAAACTACTAAATCTAATCATTTTATCTATAATAATTTTATATCTGTTTCTTTTATATTACTTTATTTTTTATAATACTTCCGAATGATACGTCATAAATTATTTCTGATATACTTTAAATTATATGTAAAAACGATTTAAATATTATACATAAGTATTAATTACATTCCTTAGTATTGTTAAATTTGATTATTTATTCCAAATTATTTTATCCTAAATTCAATTTACTATGACCTTGAAATCTTCTGAATAGAAATTTATGTAGTAAAAGCTCTTACACATTGAGTGAATTTGCCAGTAATGGGCGATCAGCTCACGAGTTTACTCATCAGATATGGGTGAGAAGTCTAGAAAATTAGTGACAGCTCATTATTCGTCGCTACGTGAATACTCACTTGTAGGCATCTGAGAAAAAAAGTCATCACTCTTATCTTCATTACTAAGTAAATAGATTTCAAGCTTTATTCTGAATTGATAAAACCATAGCGATACTGAGGTCTTGAGCCTCCTGTCCTGCGGGTTCGGAGTAAATCTTTTCTCCAGGATATCCTTACTTTTGCAATGCCTCAGTGTGCCAGAGCTTGATCTTTTTGTTTCGCAAACAGGCTCATGCAATTTGTTGCTGCGACCCATCCTTATCTCTCCCAAGTAAGAAAATACTTATTATTCTTCCTTTTGCATCACGTTTGCCCCTTAAAACCTCTCGCAATCATCTGAACACGTTTCAGTTCTCTAATAATACTGTCCTGTTAGTGCGAAATAGTTAAAGTATTCCATTTTGGGTTTCACTTTGGTGACCCCTTAACCTGCATTTTTCGTGGATTCATTGTAATCGTTTCTTGAGATTTCCAATGAAGTCCTCACCTGTATTGTAGTCCGGTTTAACATCCAACAGTAAATCGCAGGGATTTAGAAGTTCTCTAACAAACAGTGTATAAGCCATTGCCTATCTGATAGTAACGTTTATGGAGAAGCGATATACAAATAAATGAGTGGCTGAAATTGGTCTCAGTTTTGCTAGTGATAAGAAATATTTGACAAGTATCTGCCGCCGTATTGTTCATTCTCTCTGTCGTTATCTAATTGCGGCTTCAGGACAGTTTCCTCCGGAATTATTTTCTATTTTGAAGTCGGACTTGCAGCGGCAACGGTGTGATTATGCTGGTCTAGAAATTCTACTCACTATAAAGGACGTTTTCTGTTATTAGACAAAGAGATTAGATCTTGAAACAAGAAAATCCTATTACCTTTCTTATCTCAGTCATTCTTCTTTTGGATTCTATTTTCAACAAAATATTCTTCCCACCTATCCCGTACCAGCTTACCATCCTTTGCATTCACAAACTATAAACTTGAATAAAATTAACTGGTACATCTTATAACCCAGTTGGTATCATCGTTTTCAACTTTTTTGATTATCAAATTGAGGACATCCAGTTAGAGTGTTATATCGGAATTGAAACTTGTAACTGCTAATTGGGGCTTCTCCGACACTTTTACTCCATATTAATAGACACCATACTAATTCACGCATCACATATTGTACGAATACAATTAATTGATCAGGTATAACAGCCACACGTCATTTAACAATGATGTTAAATCCAGAGTCCTTGAAAAGCATTTCTACTATATCACTGTTTTCATGTCCTATCCGTCACATGTACAATCTCTGTTGAGCTAGCAAGCATCAGTTACCCCCACTTATGAAAATGATCCCTTTGGTGCCACAGATTAGTTTTTGGCCAAATTTGCCATGTTTGCTATGATTTGCTCTTCGTTATTAAATAAAACAGATGTTACCTTTATTCTAAACTTGTAATCCTGTGAGGTAATGAAAAATTGAGAATCTTTTCTTTCAGTTTTTCGGAAATACTTGCTCTGAAAACTGTTACTATTTACCGAGGTATGCCAGTTTGCAACGTCACAGTGTAGCAATAAATGATCAACTTGTACCGCAAACAAACACTTCTGGACTAGGCTGTTATTACGTCCAGTGCATATCTCTCCCAAGAGCTAACACATTTGTCAGTTTCCTCCACATATGAAGCAGGTGTATTGACTAACCATAAAAACTAAAAAAATATTGCTTGT
>JBAIZL010000003.1:154658428-154660928 GCA_036971475.1 Prosapia bicincta | reverse complement strand
TATGGTTAGGTTCTTTTCGTAATTTGTTATTTCACGTTTATGTGATATTAGGTTAGCTGCAACATTTGATAGTTTTGAATTTTTGTTATGAATCCTCTATAATGTTCTTTAAATCTTATTTTAAATTCTGGTTGTTTTCCCTATGTAAAATGCTTTACAGTTGCTACATATAATTTTTTTTAAAATTCCTGATAGGTTATGTTTTTCTGAATTTGTTTTGTGGTTTGTTTTATTAGGGTATTTTATTATTTTGTAACAGAATCTAACATCCATAAAATCACCCACCAAAATACTGAACACATAAGAAACAATGTTAATAATAAAATTAACCTAATAACAACAAAAAAAAAACAATAAAACGGAACAATATATAAATACAAAAGAAATTATAAAACTCAGAGGAAACCTAGAAAACGACTACTTAGTATTAAAATCAGATAAAACAAACACACCAATAATAATAGAAAATACCAAATACATCGATTCAATGACTAACTAATTAAAAGAAATGAAATACGAACAAATCCCAGACCCAACTATCAAATACCTTAATACAATAAAAAACTTAATAGTGAACACACAGAAATACCCTAAACTATAACAATAAATTAAAATACCACACAAGACTTTACCCATTCAAACCATGTGCACCAATATTAACAGCCATACATAAAATCCAGAAACCCATCACACCATTTAGACCACTAATAAATATCACAACAACATCATCCTATATAATCGCAAAAATACTAGAAAAAATAATAAGTTCTAAAATACATTTCAACAACACGAACAATACAAAAAAATGGATTCGAATTAATTAATAAAATAAAAACATAGAAACAAACAGCAACACAAAAATAATAAGTTATGATATAACTAACATGTACCATAGTATCCCAATAGAAGAAGCTATAGAAATAATAAGAAACAAACCAATACACAATAACGAAAAAAGAAACACAATAGATAGTATCATTACGCTAATCAAACACATATGTAACCAAAATTACTTCCAAATTAACAATAAATACTATAAACAAACAACTGCACTCCCCATTGGTCATGTCAGAAATATATATACAACACTTTGAACAAATAATAATTAAACCTATACTAACACACACAATATTTCACTATGGACAAGGTATGTAGACGATATATTTGTAATATACCAACCTACCATTCACAACGAACACATCATAATTCTAAACAAACTAAATACATACAACAAAAACATACAATTCACCGTCGAAACAGAAACAAATAGAACAATGAACTATCTCGACATTACATTAAATATAAATAATACTAAAATAGAAACTACAGTACACAGGAAATCTACTTCCAACAACACCACAATACACTACAAATCTAACCACCCCTAGACGCACAAAATTAACACTTACAGTAACATGATAAACAAAACAATAAAATACACACAAGATAATAAAGAACAATTAACTGAGGAATTCGTTAACAATACAAAAATAGCAATAGGAAATCGATACAAGAAACACCTTATAAAAAACATATACAATAAATTCACAAAAAAACCTAACCTGAACACAACACTACAACCGGAACAAAAATATAATAAAAATAAAAAAAATCTACCTAAAATATAAATACACCAATAACAAAATAGGCAAAATAACAAATATATACAACAAAGAATACTACACTCCAACATGCAAACCAAACAACAAAATCATAAAATATCTTAATAACACAAACCACAAAACAAATTCAGAAAAACATAACCTATTGGGAATTTACAAAATTACATTGTAACAACTGTAACGCATTTTACATAGGAAAAATAACCGGATCATTTAAAATAAGATTTAAAGAACATAATAGAGAATTCAAAAAACAAAAATTCAAAAGTATCAAATGTTGCAGCACACTTAATATCACATAACATGAAATAATAAATTACGAGAATAACCTAACCATACTTGAAATAAATAATAACCAAATAGAACTAAACTCACAAGAAAAATACCACATTTATAAAAACATATACAACAATTTATTGAATGTACAAGCTACATATGCAGAGACGTACTATTCGAAAACATTATACACGAGACTCAAGAGGAAACGTGTATGACGTCAACAAATACCAACACTACGAAACGAAATTCCAAGCCAGAAAAATTGAGAAAAATTAATCAGTGATTCGACAATGGTCAAATGACCTAAAGGGGCTTCTTCACACAAGGAAAAATCATTGCACTTAATGGTGGTTAAAATTACTCACAATAGTAATATATTAACTTCATAAAGACAGTGCAACGGAAAAAATGGACAACGTAATATATACATATATATATATATATATATATATATATATATATATATATATATATATATATATACGTATATTCTATTAAACTACACTTAACATTAACCGATAGTACGTTAAATTATATTGCTTTCGGATTTAATAAAAGGGCTTATGTAATAAAACGTTAAGGAAGTATTGCGGTCTTCT
>JBAIZL010000003.1:154650928-154653428 GCA_036971475.1 Prosapia bicincta | reverse complement strand
AACAGATATTTCAGTCACTAAACAAAGCTAGGTTATACGAATGTGTAATATTTGTGGAGAAATTGCTATTGTTGACAATAACCCAACTAGATTAAGTTCATTTTACTAATCTTTTGTTAGCTAAACCTTTATTTTCTGTTGTTTGGCTTTGAATTTGTATATATCAAAATACATGTCCTGAAATTTTATTTCTTTTTGGGTTTTTTTCATTTCTAAATCGTTATCTACTTAGGCTGGAAAACAATTTTATATATGATTCAAAACATTTATAAGTGTAGGATAACAATTTTGAGTTTCGCTTTATTTGTTTCAATTCATTTATATAAAATCTTATTTGTTTTTTATTTATTCAAATAGGTATGTTATTTGCAAGTCTTTGGGTTGTTATGACGATATAATATTTTGCGAGTTATGACTACGTATTAGACATTTGATTTTTCGTGTAATATTTCCATTATATTTTGTATGTTAAAATAATATATTCGATTAATAACAGTAGAAACTCCAGCTAACAAACATTTAAACCAATTTGTGAATTTTGTGGTTTATTTTTTTCAGATACCGACACATTCTTATAGGACTTACACAACCATAAAGTAAACTGAGTAAGATGACTGTTTCCGTTTATTGTTATATATTTTAGTAAATTTATTAATTTTAGTGTCTTAAAAGATATTTATTTATTCCTTTTGCATAGTAAAAATAGCTAAAATGTTTTGTAATATATAAAATTCGTTTTCCTTTTGTCAAGATATTTCAGTAAGGCATTATTTGTGAATATTTACATAAGCTCATGTTTGTTTGTTTACTTGTGTGTGTGTGTGTGTGTTGCAACGAACCAATATTTACATGTAAGCTAGTAGTATAATTTTGTAAATATTTATAATATCTACTTATTACAAAGTAAGTATAGGCAATTATTATTATTTACTTAGAAAAATGAGTTCGTGACGACAGTACTAACTCCTGGAACTATCCTTCTGTTGTTATACAACAAAAGTATAACAACAGAAGGATAGTTCCAGGAGATAGTACTGTGGTCACGAACTCATTTTTCTAAGTAAGTAATAATAATTACCTATACTTACTATGTAATAAGTAGACAATATAAATATTTACAAAATTATACTACTAGCTTACATGTAAATATTGGTTCTTTGCAACATACACACACACACACAAGCAAACAAACAAACATGAGCTTATGTAAATATTCACAAACAATGCCTTACTGAAATATCTTGACAAAAGGAAAACGAATTTTATATATTACAAAACATTTTAGCTATTTTTACTATGCAAAAGGAATAAATAAATATTTTTTAAGACACTAAAATTAATAAATTTACTAAAATATATAACAATAAACGGAAACAGTTATCTTACCCAGTTTACTTTATGGTTGTGTAAGTCCTGTAAGAATGTATCGGTATCTGAAAAAAATAAACCACAAAATTCACAAATTGGTTTAAATTTTTGTTAGCTGGAGTTTCTACTGTTATTAATCGAATATATTATTTTAACATACAAAATATAATGCAAATATTACACAAAAAATCAAATGTCTAATAAGTAGTCATAACTCGCAAAATATTATATCGTCATAACAACCCAAAGACTTGCAAATAACATACCTATTTGAATAAATAAAAAACAAATAAGATTTTATATAAATAAATGTGAAACAAATAATGCGAAACTCAAAATTGTTATCCTACACTTATAAATTTTTTGAATCATATGTAAAATTGTTTTCCAGCCTAAGTAGATAACGATTTAGAAATGAAAAAACCCAAAAAGAAATAAAATTTCAGGACACGTATTTTGATATATACAAATTCAAAGACAAACAACAGAAAATAAAGGTTTAGCTAACAAGAGACTAGTAACCTGAACCTAATCTAGCTGGGTTATTGTCAACAATAGCAATTTCTCCACAAATATTACAAATTCGTATAACCTAGCTTTGTTTAGTGACTAAAATTTCTGTTGAATTTATCTTATTGAAGCTAGCACTGATGCAAGAAATTAAACGATTACTTACATAAGTCATATTATGGTGATAATAATTTAATTTTTATTATGATAATATTACTATCTGATGAGCCATATTAATCACACAATTCATTTACTAAAATATCATCTAACCAGAAGCCAAGGAGATACCTCTAATTCGAACGTTACAAGGAAAAGCAACACATTACGATTGAAGAAGTCCATATAGAAGTACTGAGAGCGTAAGCGATAGTATTTCGAATAATTTTGGAATATCTTTAATAAGAAAAACATATTTACGAGAAAATTAGTTAGGAAAAGTGCTTTTCAGAAACTAATCCTCTTTATATTTCTAAATACTATATGTTTCAGAGATATGATAGGCTGAGGCCTACGAGTGAGTTTTCTCGCAGCAAGGAAATAAGAGCTATTACATTTATAGACCTCTCAATCATTTCTCTACTATAGGAGTATACTTTTGAAATGATCGCCCATCTCTTGATGT
>JBAIZL010000003.1:154595928-154645928 GCA_036971475.1 Prosapia bicincta | reverse complement strand
TAACCCACACCAAACTGTCGCTCTGACCCAACAGCATTCACTCTCTTCACTACGTTGTAAACCCTGCCCTGCTTCAAGTTTAACCAACCGTTTCAATTTGACCTGCTGCTTATAGTGTGTCCGCCTATAGTAGATTCTAGAACGACGTACCTGTTATGTCCGCAAAAGTGTGATTTAACACTTCCCGTAATATCTGCCCCTTCCCTTCTAGAAATTTCTGACGGGATACTATGTTACCCTATCAAGCGTGAACGGTCTTTACTTATCACGTAGTATGCCATAAATCTCGGTCAAACATCTCACACTTAGCCCTATTCAGGACTGTTTCATACTGGCTGCTGGATCGCATTGTGTCTGTAGGGATATCTTCGACTCTAGGAATCGTTAACAGCAGTCTGTAGTGTCAATGTCGTTGTGAAATATGCTTAGTGTGTAAAACCACCACTGGATTTTTATAGTCATAGTTTTCTCGGTATCCATCAGCAGATCTCTTGGTCGTTCATCCACCCTGGTATCTACATATAGGATATTCGAGCCTCTTTAAGACAATGCAATACTATTGGAAATATTTGAGGCCTCCTATAGTTGTTTGACAGTTTCTTCTTTCTATTAGATTTCTTCCTACCCCTTCGTCGGCCGAAGAACCCACCCCAAACATTTTCTAGTGTCTGTCAAACTCCAGCATCGAGGATCAACACCGACATTTCAATCAAGTTTCGTATCCATCCAAACGCTTTTTTCATCGAATGTCGGGACACCACTATGCCTAGGGATCATATCCGTTGGGGTAGAGATTTCTCTATAATGAACCTGCCATACTAGGGATAGGAGGTCTTGAATCCCGATTTTCCGGTTTAATTATGCTTTTTTCCTAATTCCTAATTGGATCATCAATTCTAGATTCTAAACTTAAAACTAACTTATTCCGTAACTCTTTGGAATTTACGAATGCAATTCATTGAATGTGCCAGCTGCATAGCACAATGATACATTAATATTATTCATTAAAGTATTCAAACTATATTCTAGAAAACCTACTAAATTTTATAATTTATTACAATATTCCATCAATATTCAAGAATCTACCTATAAATACCTTCAGTGCTCTAAAGGTTCCTAATAATTTATTCTCTACAACAATTTAAAGTTTCTTATAAATATTTAATTAAACCATTTGGTTTTTTCTCTGAAGCAGTTTTTTTACAGTCAAATTTTCGATCAGATTGTCTTTCTTTAGATTTGGTAGTACCTTACTCATTTTATTTCTGTGATTTAAATGTGTCAAATCGCACAAACTCCACATCTCTTGCTTTCGTCAAGGCAACTTGTAAGCGCTGCCGTAACACAGTTTTAGTTGTAAAGTTAAAGAAAAATATTAAGGGGATAATAACCAATTACGAAACACCCACTACCAAAGTAACTACATTTACATAGTAATTAACCGAGTAACAACATTATATGAGCTAACCAATTAACAACAATATTGAATTTCTTGTGTATAAACATGCGGATTATGAATTGAGGTTTACGAACATATATTTGTGTTCTTAATTATTTCAAACCATGATGAGCAACAGTAAGTTTTCTAAATCATCACTAGGTTTCTTTCAGTCATCGACCATAAATATTTATACACAAAATATTATTTTTCAAAGATTCCAAACATCTCTAAAATGTCTGTTTTTTGAAAATTAATTTTTCTCAAAATTGTTATTTACCCAGTTTTTTAGCACTATAGATACAAGATATCTCTTTATACATTCTTCTCCCGCACAGTACGTAAAAGTTTTCTCTTTATGCACACTCTTGAGCACATTGCATCTATATTCATAATTTGTCCCTATATACACTGCCTTCGCAAAGTTGATCAACGCTTTCTCTTTAACTGACTTCTTGAACACAATATATTAATTATTTTTTTTTTTTAACGCTTCAACGGGGAGTATGACGATGCTTGGGATGGCATTTATTTATGATACTCTATATAAGAATTTATATATATATATATATATATATATATATATATATATATATATATATATATATATATATATCCCAGCAGAAAGATATAAAATTATCAAAAGTAGATTGTCATTTTTGCTCACGTTACATATATATATATATATATATATATATATATATATATATATATATATCACGTTGAATTTGTATATTCTCTTTTTGTTTACTCGAATTCTGCATGGTGTTTTGTTCAGAAACCTATAGATAAGTATTATTTTTTTAAATTGAATTTTAGGAGCGTATGTCAAACTAACTTTGTCATAAAAAAGTAAAAAACCTAGCTTATTTTGAGTTCTGGATTTGTATACATTCTGTAAATTTTATTTTTCTAATCGTTCAGTATTACGAAAACACACTATGAAGTATTGTAAATTTTATTGTTTGAATTTTTCATTAATTGTTTGCAATTATTTTTTATTTTGCTTTAATTTAGTTAATTTGTTATTTAGTTTGTAATTAAAAATTTATGTGATGAATTTTTAAAAACAACAAATCATAATTGCAGGTAACAGGGGAAGTATGCTAGGTACTCCTTTTTTAAAAACATATATTTTGTTGTTTTTAGTAAGATAGCATAGTTTTATATCAGACTATAGGCCCAAGACGAAGCTAAATAATTTTTAAAATTTATTTTAGTAAAATTTTCTCATTTTTTCTGAATTATACAGAAATAACCTTACCAGCCAATTCAACACGTACAGTCGGCTATTCGAAATTCTTTTATGTTAAAGCATTAGACAACCTACCTGTTGTCATATAACGAAACAAGGGGTTAGGATTTGAATACAAGATGTAACCTGTTTGTTTTTTTGTAATACTGAAAATCATTCAGTATTATTTAAATGAACAAAAGTTATAGGCCTATATGTTATATATTGAAAACTTTAAAATTATATTAGGAAACTGTAGGTCCTGAAGTACAAAGTGACGGACTGGATCGTATATGATTGACTTAGTTCACGAATTAAGACAACACCTGAAACAAGTGATAACACTTTACAAACGCCCTCATCAGATAATAGGCACATTTAAAAGTGGTGCAACATTACAAAAAGCGTCAAGGACGAACTCATTACATGAAGGTTTTACCACTGCTCAATTGTATTGGAATCTCATGAAATATTGCCCGAGACGCCGCCTTCTAACGTTAGTAGATGTCAAAATCGGACTTTCGCCACAAACAGGTGGTTTTGATGAAAATACGTTAATTTCCGTTAAAAACGGTTACGTAAGGTACTAGGGGTTGGTTTCTGAGATAATTGGAGCGTAACGTGAATGTAGTTGTGTCGGAAGAGGTAATAAATGTGCGCGTTTTTGCGTTTGTGTATATGCGTGGACATGTGCGTGTTCGCTATTGTGTGACGTAATTAAAAACATGTTCGGATATGTTGGGGGGTAATGTAAAAACCGTTGGTTACCTAGAGAATGAGGTAATTTTGGCATGTGTTTTTTGTGAAGGACCGTGTGTATTATATCCCGTACCCAGTTCGTTGCTGACCTATATTTTTACTATAACGTCGCGTGTGTACGGTTGAAGTATTTTTAAAACCCGTAGAAATCCGTTACGAGGTGATGGGATTATTTTCGTGATAAATGTGTCAGTCGCAAAGACTGAACGGTGACTTCTCTGTTTGTTCTCCAGATCTTTACTGGTTAAAAAATGTAAAAGCATGTTAATTTATTAAGATAGGTTCCGCGCTCGTGAGCTTGTGTGTGTGTGTGTGTGTGTGTGCATATCATTGTGCTAGCGCTTGTTTCTCCAACTCTGTGTTTGTTGTAACAGGTATTTGGCCTGAATAAATTGTTTTTAAAAACCTACCTCTAGAGAATGACGTCATTTTTACATGTGTTTTTGTATAGGAACGTGTGTATTATATCCCGTACCCAGTTCGTTGCTGACATATATTTTTACTATAACTGCGCGTGTGTACGGTACCTGCAAAACTTGCGGAATTTGTAGAGAAACTGTTGACTCTATTATGAGAATTTATCTTTCCTAACATTTGTAATAATCTTTTGTTTAACAACAATATTTCTTTTTAATACTATAATTGTTGTAACTTATTATTTAAAAAATATATATATATTATGTCTTGTAGAATAAATGTAATTTTGTGTTTGCTTTGACCAAGCCTAAGTCATTTTACACCTTTGCTCAACTAAAAATCCTCTATTTTATTAATATTCAAACATCAATCAATACACACACACACACACACACACACACACACACACACACACACACACACACACACACACACGTGTTGGGCATAGTTGATGACTACGACATACTTGTGTGTGTTTGTTTTGAAATACAATGCAATTAATTACGTTAGGATTAATAAAACTCAGACTGACAGGTGTTAAGACAGGTGTTGTGGGGGACGGGTAAAACTAGGTTTGATGAACTCAGAGGGGGGCAGGTGTAGCACTGCATGTAGGTATTAGCTCTATATAAACGAGCAAAACTGTTAGAGACTGTTCACTTCTATGCATGACTTTATAGAGTGAATACCATGTTCTTGTTAGCTTTTTAAGATATTTCAATGTTTTAATATATTTTTTATTGCCTTGTATTTTATATAGGTTACTTTGGTTTTATGCTTTGTAAAGAAGGTATGCACCCAGAGATAAAAGTTTTTTTGCGGTTCAAAATAAGTATCCATGCTTGAAACCCAAAAAATCTGTGAAAATATCGTTTGATGACCATGTCCGCTGTTATATTGTTCGCATATCTTGGTCATATCTTATTTCCAAAGCATATAATTTGAGATAACATCTCTGTATTGTGAGTTTTTGTTAGCTTGTTAAAATAAATAATTATAATATATGTTTATTCCCTTGGTGTATTTTCTATATATCACATTGGTTTACATTACATTGAATTATTTAATTTTTTGTGCATGTTAGACTAAATGTTTAGATGTATTTTTTGTGGTTGCTTGTTAAATTTTAAAGAAAATTCACGTACTTTTTCGTACTCTTATATTACTATATTGATTGTAGTAACTATTATATATAATTTAATATTGTCTTGCATTACTTTAAATTGTTGTTTTTGTTTCCTTATATATTTTGTATTTGTGATAGAATTTGTTAATAATTATTTTTATAATTATAGCATAAACACAGCACGTTTTTCAGGTTAAAATAATTATATATTTATTTCTTCCAGGTTTATATAAATAATACCAATATTTATTCTTGTTTCAGCAGTTTTTTCAGGTTAAAATAATTATATCTTTATTTATTTCAGGTTTTATATAAATATTACCAATATTTATTCTTGTTTATTTTTCAGGTATTATATACAATATTACTCCTACTTTCAGGTTTACCTCAGGAATCATGATTGTTTCTGATTTTGATCAATCCCCCTCCCAATGTGATTTTTATTGGGTATCTTTTAATTACTTCAAGCCCATGTCTGGAATATATTACACATAAGCACGTGCTATATATGTAGTTGGAACAGAATGGGGTATCTCATGAGGTGAAAATCAATTTCGTAAAATTAATGTTGATTTAGTCTTGTGGAATACATAAATTGTTATTCAAAATACCGAAAATCGCATATTTGGGGGGGGGGAATTAATTAACTTTTTTTTTTATTGTTTACTTTTCAGGTAAATTAATATATGTTTCTTACTTCCAGGTTTACATCATTAATATCCCTAATACTCCTTCCTCTTTCACGCACGCTAAGGCTATCTCCGGATAGTTTGTCTGGGGGTCAACCCGGGCAAAGCGTGTTGTCCTGGACATCATTGTTTCTGTTCACTGGGAGCTTGATATACAACCCCCCACCCCCACCCACCTTTTTTGTCTTTTCCCCGAGGTGAGTAAACGTAGCGGATGATTGGCGAGATGAATTTCGCGTCATTCGTTGCGTCACCCGGCTCCCAATAGTCATATAGCAAGAACGAATTCAGCGTATGTCTATTATTCACTTACACCCCAATCCCTCTAGGTTGCCGTTGGTCTATTCGGCTGGTGACGTGAAGAATTGCGTTCCAGTCTAGTAGAGCGCCTATGGATCCCTTTGTGCAGAGTGTTACAAGGAGGATATTCAGTACATTCTGCTTAGAGTCACTCCTTCCTATTCTTTCCCATAGTTTTAAGGAAAAAAAATGTTTAATATTTAAACGACCTTGACCCAGGTTTTAGCTGGAAGAAAATGCTTCACACGTTTTCCAAAGCTTGGATTAAAGTTAGAATACATTCTGTTACCTCCTCTCCCGAAAAAAAATAATAATAAGTTCAATTCCCCAGCATAGTTACTTCAATTTGTGATTTGGAACACTTCAATTCCTTCCACCTCCCCCCGATATCTTCTTTACTCAACTATTCTACTATGTTAAACCTCACCTACCTCTTCACATCCAAAACGTCATTCTCCCCCTCCCTTCCTAGTGATACAGTATAACCCCTCCTTCCTTTTAAATTGTATAAATAGCATAGACACGCGACAACTTCATCATTTTGCTTCTCAATCTTATAGCTGAAGAATGGATCCAACAGTCAGGATTTCTACAGCTCCTCTAAAAATGTCCACCATACATAGGAGAACTGAAACCGCAAGCACTTCAAATACCGCAGCCTATCATTTCAACAACCTGGTTAAGGACCTACTGCTAACAGATAGTCCTGTTAAAAATTGTAAAAACAAATCCTCGACTATTTCTCCGAAACCTACTGCAGCCAAAAAACTTGAGTTTTTTCCTACTCTACCCTCCAATTCCCAAAAGCAATTCCGACTTTGTACATACAGATTTTCGAAAGGAATAAAGAGAGACGGAATATGCAACGCTCGTATTGCAGGTGATGGTGTTATACTGTGCAGCCGTCATCGCGAGCGTAATACAACAGGCCTGAAAGAAACAAAATCTTCCACAAGACTTTAAAAAATATTTTGCCGAAAATAAAAATATCCAGACTCAAAACTAACACCAAATATCGACTTCTATCATACTTGGACGATGATGAGGCCATCGTGGGAACTACAAAAGGTGCCTTCATCATACATTTCCCTTTTAAGAAGTTTAAAAAACAACCTGTTAAAGACGGATGGTATCTTGTAGTAAAGTTTCTGATCACAACTCCAAAAAGAAGTTTCTACATTGGGTTAAAAAATAATACGATTCATCTTCTCAGCAACTGTTTCCTCATACACACCCTCCTTTCCTTCATTTGCTTTCCTTTCCAAGAATAGAGCAGCTGATGGGTTCGCCCATCAGCTGCTCTATTCTCTTTATTATAAACGACCTTGACACATATTTACCAACGCTACTACACAAGAGCAGCATATCAAACCCTTAAAGATATAAACATACTGAATAACGTAACACAGTTCTAGGCACTAGGTCAGTGTGTCAAGGTTATATATAGTTAATAGAATAGATCAGCTGATGGGTTCACCCATCAGCTGCTCTATTCATGGGAAGGGAAGGAAGCGAGGGATAGAGGGATGGGTGATATTGAGAGGATTGGTTTGGAAAAGGTTTTGAAATTTTCAGTACTTTGGGTTATTACTGAGTGCTTTGATCACTGTCTTCGAACGAAAGTCGTCTTCTTGCGGAGCATACACCGTCACGCCGAGGATTGCTACTTATCGGTGTGCTAGTAGCCTGCGGTTGCCCATCATATGAATCTGTTGCATCTTCAGCATGAGACACTATATTTTCCTTCAACGAAGGATCACTATGGTCTTCATCGTCCTCAAGTGAGTCTACAGTAGTTTGTAAAAAGTCTTCCAACGAGGTATTCATTACTGTTGTCATGTTTTGTATATCGACAGCCGTGAAAACAGCAAAAAGTTGTTCAACTTCTTCCTCTGATAAAGTGGCTATCCACGACCATTCAATACAATGAATAGGTAGTTCTATATTCAGAGGAGCCATGTTAATTATAGTTAGGTTTGAACAATTATAATTCGCTTGTTTGCAGTTTTTGCTCTTTTATAGGTGCGCAATAACTTTTTGAATGGACGGTGATAGAAGGGGTTGGGGGTAGAGGAAGGAGGGTGCTAGTGGGGGGGTATCAAGGATAATGCGCTTTTTTTAAAAATATAGTGGTGGGGGTGTAGTTCAGGATATATATATATATAAGACATGCAGGATTTTAGTATCATTTTAGTTTCTAACTTGAATTTGTGTAGAACAAATATACTAAAATGGAATCTAACAATGTTTTCTGCTGTGAAATTTACAGAGATGAATTCAAAGATGAGTTACTGTATCTGATGCATTTTGAGTTATTTCACAGAGTCTGCACACAGGAAAATGAAGACAGAGAAGTTTACACAATTCCCGACTATGAAGGAACTATTCCAGCTGATGGAGAAAGGAACACAGAAAGGAATAGCTTATTCTCGTGCGAGATTTGTGGAGAAGAATTCAACGACCGCTTACTCCTGTTGTCGCATGTTGAGATATTCCATACACCTTTTCTCGATCAAGAAAACAACGAATTATACAGCTTACCAGACTTGCGGGAAACTAGAAAGGAATCAGTAGCTGACAGAGCAACAGTCATACATTACGCTCCCCCAAGACAAAAGTTGAAACACGAACTTCTATCTCAAGCGTTACCGAGGTCATATGTTAAACATTTCCTTATAAGGAACGTGAGCGAACTCTATTTGGACGATTACATAATTGAAGCGAGCGATGTTGTAGTGGAGCTGTTGAAAGAGGAGCTCGTTCGTTTAAATTTTATAAAGTTTGGACTTGTGATGGAGTCCGAATTTGTAAATGTGGAAGGAGAAATATCTCAGAGAGCGTTTATAACTAGAAACAGAAAAATTACTTTTCCATCAGACCTGGAAAACGTAGTCAGGGAATGTATGCAGGAGATTGTTTTGAAAATAACCGAACACGAAAGTCGGGGGTCTGGATGGACATTAGGTAAAATTAAGAGTATGGTGGCAAGAGTTCATAAACATGGGTATGGGAATCGCGGAAGTAGTTATATCCCTTTACCTAAGAAGATAGCATCCACCTTGTCTTGCATTAATGTCCAGAACTCTGACAACAAATGTTTTCGATATGCAATGCTAGCAAAATATGTTGAACCAAAAAGCGCATTTAGAGTTGACTACAAATACGAACAAGTTGCCAATAAGTACAACTTTGCTGGATAGCAATATCCGGTCTCAGTTGAGGATATAAAACTCTTTGAAAAACGAAATCCCGGATTATCCGTGAACGTTTTTATTCTCGACGAAAGTCATAATGTTTATCCGCTGAGAGTAGTAGAAACTGAAAATATTCGCCACACAGACTTACTACTACTACACGATGGTGATGTCTCGCATTACGCCTACATTAAGAATTTTAACAGATTGGTAAGTGGGCAAATGAAAAGATATCGTAGTAGCGTGACGGTATGTAAGAAATGTTTTGCTTACAAATCTCTTTCAATGGAACTCGGAGGGCGACGGTGGTTGACCGAACACAACCGCTTATGCGGAGTACATGCCCCCGTTAAAATGGAATTACCTCATCGTGATAAACGGTTTGTTTCTTTCAACAAAACGAATCAGCTATACAGTGAACCTATCGTGATATATGCCGACTTTGAATCTACTTTGATACCTATTAAAACGGTTATGGAAAATCCTGAAGACGTCCCCAAACATTTATACCAAAAACACGAGCCTAATAGCTACTGCATGATGGTAAAGTCTACTTTAGACGAAAACCTTCTCACGCGGTATTTGTTAACATCAAAACCGCTTATTTACAGGGGTTGTGATGCGGTAAAGAACTTTCTACAACCGCTGAAACTTGTTGCCGAGAAAGTTGAAGGGATGTACTCAAATATTGTTCCCATGTTAGACATGAGTGATGACGAAATACTTGCATACACATCCGCAACTACTTGTTACTTGTGTAAAAAATCTTTTACGGACATAATTCATAAAGTCAGTGACCATGACCATCTCACAAAAAAGTATAGAGGATCGGCTTGTAACTCTTGCAACATAAATTATAAGATACCTAGTTTTATACCTGTCGTGCTGCACAATTTAAGTGGATACGATTCACATTTATAATAAATGAATTGAACTTATGGAAAGGACAAATCGATGTGTTAGCCTCGTCGAAAAAAAGTCTATAAGTTTTTCGAAAAAGGTCGGTAAACTAAAATTGAGATTCATCGACTCTTATAGGTTTTTACCTTCAAGCCTTATGAAACTTAGCGAAAATCTATCACGGAACGATCTGCTGGAGACGAAGAAACGTGTACCTGAAGGGAAGCTTGAACTAGTGTTAAGAAAAGGTGTTTTTCCTTACGATTATATAGACGATGGAGATAGGTTCAACGAAACTTCGCTTCCTCCCATAGAATGTTTTCACAGCAAGCTAAATGAATACGGAATTAGTGATGAAGAATACCAACACGCATGTAACGTATGGAACGGAATAGAGTTTAAGACTTTGGGAGAGTATAGCGATTTTATGTACAACTCGACGTGACCCTTCTTTGCGATGTTATGGAGGAATTTACAAACACCTGTATGAACGCTTACGGGCTTGATCCACTTCATTCTTACACCTCACCCGGACTGGTGTGGCAGGCTATGTTGAGAGAAACAGGATGCACTTTGGAATTGATGATGGATGTCGATATGATTCTCATGGTAGAGTCGGGCGTCCGAGGCGGTCTAACGCAGTGCGTTAGGAAACATGTTAGAGCCAACAACAAGCATTTGCCTGACTTTGACAGTGAGAAATAGTCTGTCGACCTGGGGTACTTCGACGCAAACAACCTTTACGGGTGGGCCATGTCGATGCCCTTGCCATCTGGAGGATTCGAATGGGTAGATCCAACTACGATAGAAGAAATTCAACATATTCCTCGTTACGGTTGTTTCGGGTATATTTTGGAGTTCGACTTTGAATACCCGGAGGCACTCCATGATCATCACTACGATCTACCTCTTCTACCAAAAAGCGAAGTTCCGCCTTGAGGTAAACACAAAAAGCTTTTGATGACTGTTGAATCGAAAGATCATTACGTCGCTCACTATTGGACCGTGCCACAAGCCATACAACTAGGACTTCGTATTACCAAAGTTCATAGAGTCATACGTTTTGCACAATCATATTGGTTAAAGCCGTACATCGATTCGAACACTGCTAGGAGATCCGTCGCTAAATCGGCTTTCCAGAGAGATTTCTTCAAATTAATGAACAAAGCAAATTTTCGGAAAAACTCTGGAAAACAAACGAAAACATATGGATGTTAGGCTTGTTACAGAGGAAAAGAAACTAATGAAACTTGTGAAGCGAGACAACTTTAATACGTCTATTATTATAAATACAGATCTGGTATTGGTTTGTATGAATAAGACTAAGATAGTTCTCGACAGACCACTTTATATCGGTATGTCCATCTTAGACATCTCCAAGACGCACATGTACGACTTCTACTACGAAAAGATGGTACGTCATTACGGAAGACATATCGGAATATCGTATATGGATACAGACGCGTTTCTCTACTGAATTCGAACATATGATCTTTACCTCAAGACATTTCAACATAAAAACGATTTTGATTTCTCCGAATACCCACCGCACCATCCCACTTACGACGGAGGCGTTAATAAAAAAATTCTAGGTAAATTTAAGGACGAGCTAAACAGCATCCCAATCAACGAACTCATAGCGTTGATGCCGAAGATGTACGCTATGACTACCGCCGTAGGTGGACACAACTGTGAAGAGGAGGAAGGAGTAATAAAAAAGGCTAAAGGAATAAAAAAGGTCTACTTGAAAAAATCTATTATGTTTGAACACTACAGGAAATGTCTGTTCGAAAACGTAGAGTACAAGGCTACTTCAACACAATTCGTAGCTTCGGTCATGAGCTTTACACCATGTTACAACGCAAAAGATCACTATCAACAAGAGACGACAAAAGAAAAATACTTTCAGACTGCATAAACACGTTACCGTACGGACACTATTCCTTGCGAGATATATCCGAATGTTAACGTAACAACAGTTATATATAAAAAAATCTAAATTCTATTATTTGTTTCCTATAGTCATTGACGGTAACGATGGAGTTAAGGGAAAAGATTGTACGTGAATTACACGCACCAGCAAGAAGAAAATTTCCTAGACGAAAAACTATCTTAAAAGGACTAGACGATAATTTTTTCCAAGCTGATCTTGTAGAGATGAGACCATACGCTAAGGATAATAAAGGTTTTAATTACATACTTACACTTATAGATTGTTTTACTAAAATTGCGCACGCTATTCCATTAAAAAACAAGTCTTCAGAAAACGTTGCTAATGCTGTAGAGGGGCTATTGCTTCAAGAGAGGATTAAGAAACTCCAGACGGATGACGGTAAAGAATTTTTCAATAATCCATTTAAACAATTAATGAAGAAATATCGTATCAACCATTACTCTAGCAGGAGCGAAATTAAAGCTGCAATAATAGAACGTTTCAATAGAACGCTAAAGAGTAAGATGTACAAGGTTTTCTCAAAAAGAGGATCATACGTCTGGCATGACGTATTACCTGTTTTGATAAACGAATACAATAATACGGTACACAGGACTATCGGCGTGAAACCTGTAGACGTTAATAAAAAGAACGAACGAAAGGTGTTTGATCGTATAGTCCGGCAAACAAAACCGCATACGAAAAAACGAATGCCGAAAAGGTTTTTCCTCGGTGATCAAGTGCGTATTAGCAAACACAAGCGCGTTTTTTACCAAAGGATACCTTCCTAATTTTTCGAATGAAGTGTTTACACTTTACAGGATACAACCGACGTTTCCTGAGACTTATCTTTTGAAAGATCACAAAGGGGATATCATACAAGGTGGTTTCTACGGGCACGAGCTATCACCGTCTACAGTTGGAAACGTATATTTAGTTGAGAAAATACTCCGCAGAAAGGGCGATAAAGTTCTTGTGCGTTGGCTAGGTTTCGACCGCAGCCAGGATACGTGGATAAATAAAAAAGATTTAATCTAATAACGGATGTACAGTATAATATGAGTCTGTAAGCAGGCAAGAAATGGAAATATTGGATCAAAAGGATAAATTTGTTGTTAAAAATGTAGATTTTCTGACTGCTGATAAAACCACCCACGGTGAAGGGAAACACGGTGCATTACTTCCTGACACAGTAAGATGCATAGTCTCGGGACCATCAAACTGCGGGAAAACAAACGTAGTGTTTAACCTACTCACGCAAGCTAACGGACTGCGATTCAATAATGTATACATATTTTCCAAGTCGCTCAACCAACCAAAGTATCTATTTTTGGAAAAGGTTATATCCGAGGTGCCAGGCGTCAATAGGTTTAAATTTGATGTAAACGAAGAAATCATGGGGCCATGTAGAGCTCGACCGTATTCTGTATTTTTATTCAATGACGTTAGCTCGGAAAGACATCATCACATAACCACGTATTTTGCCATGGGGCGACATAACATGATAGATTGTATTTACATAGGGCAAACCTATAGCAAAATCCCTAAGCAGCTATTACGAGATAACGCCAATCTCATTATCATGTTCAAGCAGGATGAGACTAACACGAGACACGTATACAACGATCACGTAGGTGCTGATATGGAATACAACAGATTTAAACAGATATGTTCTACTGTGTGGAACGATCATTTCGGATTCCTAGTCGTCGATAAGGAGCGTAACATCGATGAAGGTCGATACAGACTGGGATTTGACAGATACGTTGTAATAAACTCGCAGAGCGATTTACAATGTTAACATTACGATACAGCTATTTAACTGGATAACAAGCGATAAGTAAATACATGGAGAAACAAAGGAAGCTGGTAAACGAAATAAAAGTGTTGAGCGATACCATCAGAAAAAAAATGAAGCCTTGAAATTAGGCACAAGCGAAAGCGATAAATACTTGGAGACCACTTTCAAACCGATAGTAGAACCGTTAAAGAAGATATCTGAAAAACTCGGTGAAAACGCATGGATTGATGGTGGCGCGCAAGACATAATACCCTTTACACAGGAGTCGGGCGCTGAGTTGACGGACACATCAGCAGACTATGTAACGGATGAAGATGATGGAAGAACGTCTGTTCACGAGTCAACTAAAGACGTCAGTATATTGAGCGACAATATATCGAGTAAAGGTCCTATGGGTAAAAAGTATTTATTAAAGATGTTAGATTCAATGTCTGATACAAGCAGGAAGAAACAATACCATACGTTCGGCGCTCGGTTGGCTAAAGACGGGACATTGGATATAGGTGACGCGAAATTGGAGATCATCAACAAAGATAACATACTGGTAAAGAATAAAACTTTTCGAGGTACGCGCGGTCTGTTCGAGCTAATCTTCAATTATATTCCAGAGAAATATACAAAAAGAGATCTCGAAAATTTTAAACGCATTTGCCAACTGACCAACGCTCATAGAAAGGATACAGTTCTAACGCACCTGTGTACAGGAACAGGTCAAAGAAATATAAAAGAATTATAGCACATCTATTTCCTCCGAGAGAAGACAAGAGCAAATCAGGAGCTGGTGCGAATTTAAAAGACTCTCAGCATACCAACGTTGTTTATTATAATAATGCAAACGAGTTAGTGAATCGTCTGCGTTTGTTATATGACTCTATGTCTGCAGGACTCACGGGGCTAGAGAACGAGGTAGTGTCGTTGACAGAAGAAATAAAACGAAGAAACGTTATTGCTTAACTTCATTTATAAAGATGAGCGTGGACAAGTTTAATCGTCATCAAATCTCCAAGAGTAAAGTCGCTGTTAGAGCTCAGCCAGGTGAACGGGGTCCCAAAGGACCTTCAGGCGTAGGATTTAATCTCACTAGAAACGGAAATTACGATATGCAAAAAAAAATTATCGAAAATGTTGGTACGCCTGTGTCATCAAACGATGCTGCTACATTGGAATACGTCAGGTCTGTGACACCGTTATTATCGAAAGATGGTTTCGAGTTCTACAACAAACGTTTGAGCGGAGTTGGTAACCCTATAGAACAGTTGGATGCCGTAAACATAGAAACTCTAGTAAGGTTCGCGTCTTCACTCTTCCATTACATGCATACTGGAGACGGGAGAAGAGTAGCTTTACCGGGTGTAGATGGACGTACCTATTTAAACTGGAAGTACATCTTTGGTGGTACAAAGTTGAAGTTTATTCCAAAAGAGGAACCAGTCGCAAACAAGAGACAGAAGCAGGATTCAGTCAGACAACCGAAAGCTATAGCCGAACCTGAGGAAACATATAAGAACGACTTTTCTGAAGGAGAAAATCGAAAATTGAGCAGTGGAGGTGATACAACGGATAATATAAATAGATACGATAACAGAAGATGCAGAGTACACACGCACGAAGGAAGTGGAGAGTTGCACCTAGTCTGCAAATAGATAGTATATTCAAGAAAATATTTCAGTTTATAATATAGGAGATATGGTTGCATACCCGAGATACAGTACACCTGGGAGCAGGCTGGAATCGTTCAACAACACCAGATGTGTATACTCCCGCCCTTATGCTTGGCAATTTGCAGAAGCCGGTTTTTTCTTTCACACTCCACCTGATGGCGTTATATGCTTTTACTGTGGTGGTGGTTTAAAGGATTGGGAAGCACATGAATTTCCATGGATCGAACATGGTGGATGGTTTCCGAGGTGCGGTTATTTAAAATTAGTAAAGGGTGAGGATTTTGGAGCACGATGTCATGCTGTGCGTAGGATGACGGTTTACTCATACCCAATACCAATACACCCCGTAAAGAAGAGGAAACAGGGATAAGCAACGCCTTTATTGTACAAGGCTAATGCAATATATTGTTATATAGAGAGCGAAACTAAAGATAATACATATTTCAAATTTACTTCTTGATGAGGAAACATCCGTCATAAACTTACAAGATGGTTTTGACTGCTAGATATATAGAGTATTATCCGCTACGCATCGAACAAAAAGATGCTGTTAACGTTTTCTCAACCGAGATGAATAAGCTATTGGATCAAGGAATCAGCATGAGAGTTACAGTCGGCGCCTCGAACTATGGAAAGGATACTACTGACGCTCGTGGAACGTCACCAATATCTTATCCTCCAGAAGCGGAAAAACCAGCCTTTGACGGTATTGCGGAGGAGGGGAATTGACCGGATAAGAGCTGTTACTTCCATTTACTATTTAGTTAAGTGTAATACAATGTAAATATTATTTTTTTTTTCAATAAAAAGGTAATGTGATACATGTGTTAGTAGTTATTGTTGTAAAAAGAATAACAATTATTAAACATATGCTACAAAAAAAATATATAAAAAAATAATAAACAAAATAAAACAAGAAATAATTATTGCAAGCATTTGGATGTGATAGAGGTATTTCTTTATTTTAAAAAAAACTTGGTATGAAGTGGTTCGTTATTATAAAGTAACAAGTTTCTACAACAAATGGACATTCTATATGAAGTAACCGTGTAGATAAATAATAGATACATATATATTTAATATGTTAAACGGTAAAACATTTAGTAACGGAAGGAACTTTGTAAGAGAAGGAAGTGGTTTATCATCATCACGTGTAAGACTTGCGAAGAAAGCAGTTTGTATTATTCCAGTTAGTGCCGTAGTCAACAGGGCTATCGACGCTTTACCGGTGGAATTACACATACCGGGTGGGTATAGATATTGCGGATCAGGTACAAAGTTGAAAAAACGTTTGGCACGAGGAGATCAGGGTATAAATAAGTTAGACGAAGCCTGTAAGGTCCACGACATAGTTTATTCCAGATATTCTGATTCAGCATCACGTTCTGTAGCAGACAGGGTTTTAGCAGAAAAAGCTTGGCAAAGGGCTAAGTCTAGTGACGCTAGTATTGGTGAAAGAGCGGCTGCTTTAGCGGTGGCCGGAGCGATGAAGGCAAAAAGTGCAATCGGAGGTGGACGGATGAAAAGGAGAATAAGAAAAAGAAGTAAAAGGGTGCCTGTCAGAAGAGTGGGTCGAAAGAGGACAGACAGTAAGTACAGGAGAAGACGTAGGAACAATGGTTCAAAAAATGGGAGGGGGTTGTACCTGCGACCGTACAGAAATGTGTATTAAACAGTAGTAGAAAACTCGTATTACCGAACAAGGCATTGACGAATGAAGAGCTCGAACATTACGCATACTGCCTTTCTATACCGAATTTCAGAGGCGTCTTTATGAGAGACCATCTTCCGTCAAAACCTCGTGTAAACGAATCAGCTATAGTGAACTTGGACAGCATCGTCGGGTCGGGAACGCATTGGGTCTGTTACAAAAAATTAGGAAGCACAGTGTTTTACTCAATAGTTTCGGCAACTTGCCACCACCATCGGAATTGAATCAGTATTTACGATCGGCAAAAACAATTCTATACAATTATGAAAGAAGACAACCGGAAGACTCGTTAATTTGCGGTCAATTATGTTTAGAATTCCTGGCAAATAAAGTCAGTGTCATTTAAGATGTCTTCGTACACGGTATCCCTTACTGGGGACGAGTCTATACTGAGGAGCGTGCTGTTTCCACCTTTAAGGCTGCACGAAGAAAGCCAGTGGGAAGCGGCTCTATTAGAATTCACTACATACAATTCCATACCAAACGTCACCAAAGGCATTAACAACAAATTACACTACAGCAAAGCGGGTGGCGTAAAAACAATAAAATATACGAGATAGAATTGCCTACAGGGTCTTACGAAATTGACGAAGTGAACAGAGTGTTACAGAGGTCCATAGGTTACAGCAACTTTTCGCTTACGGCAAATAACAGCCTCCTTCGATGCGAAATAGTTACTAAATTCAACATACATTTCGATCAACCACATTCTATAGGATCGCTGTTAGGGTTTAAAAGAAACCTCGCACCGAACGAAGAAAAAAAACCTTATTTAGGCGATGAAGAGGTCAATATTATATAGGTAAACAACATCGAAATTTCCTGTAACATCATAGACCGTTCTTACAAAAACGGAAAGAGGGAACATATTATACATTCGTTTTTTCCATCGGTTCCGCCGGGATATAAAATAATAGAAGTACCACAAAATCTGGTTTACTTGCCCATAAAATTCAGTTTGATTTCAGAAGTCGTAGTGAGAGTGCTTGATCAAGACGGGGATCCAGTTGATTTTAGAGGAGAAACTATAAGCTTCAGGTTGCATATAAAACGCGTATGAGTATGGGCTTAGACTTTATTAACGATACTCTTGGTGGAACGAAATTCAGTTCTTGTGAACAGATAGAAAGGATAACAAGTGAGAACAAGACGTTTCTAGAAAGAATAGGTTTCACAGTTTTTAACGATGGATATATTAGATATAGGCCACGGTCCGGTGTTCGACGAAACGATTTGGGAGAAGGAGTATCACATCCACAACCCTTACGCTTCATCCAGATTAGAAAATAACGACGAAATCCGTATTCCTATTCAATCGCAAGACGCGTACACTCTGTCGTCGGAGAGCTACCTGTACATCGAAGGAAAGGTGACGAAAAAAGATGGGAGTTTGGGAACGGAAGTCCCGTTTGTGAATAACGCGATGTCGTATCTGTTTGAGGAGATCAGATATGAAATTTCCGGTGTTACGGTTGATTCCGTGAAACGCATGGGAATAGCCAGCACTCTAAAAGGCCTAGTATCTCTTTCGGCTTCAGATCGCAACATTATAAGAATGTCTGGTTGGTTGTATCCTACCGATATTAATGAAAAGCCGAACTCAACAGGGAATTTTGACTTTTGTATTCCGCTTCAATTGCTGTTGGGGTTTGCAGAGGATTACCGTAGAATAATAATGAACGTCCGTCAAGAGTTGGTTCTGATAAGATCTTCTTCAGACAACGATTGCGTAATAGGAGCTACCGGTGCACCCGATGCCACATTGGATTGGAAATTCGTTTTGGAAAAGATAGTATGGCGGGTGCCGCACGTGAGATTGTCGGATGAACACAAGGTCAGGCTTTTGAGAGAGCTAAACGATGACCACGAGATCGTGGTACCATTTCGGAGTTGGGAGTTGCACGAATACCCCGTACTGCCGCAAACTCAGAGACATTCATGGACGATAAAAACGTCGAACCAAATGGAGAAACCAAGATTTGTAATTTTTGCATTTTAGACTAACAGAAAGCACGTCATTACAAGATATTCAACTCATTTCGATTATTGCAATCTTAAAAACGTAAAACTGTTCCTAAACTCGCAGTTTTTTCGTACGACAACGTTAGCGCCGATTTTCCGAAAAAACGTTATTCAATGCTGTACGAGATGTACGCTAAGTTTCAATCATCGTATTACGGGCGTACGAACCTGCCTCTGTTCTCTCCGGAATCGTATGTGGAATATTCACCAATAGTGGTTATTGATTGTTCGAAACAGAACGAATCTGTGAAGAGCTCAACAGTTGATATCAGGTTAGAATTTGAGACAGCAGAAAATATTCCTGACAAAACTGCTGCTTACTGTTTGATTTTACACGATACGATAGTAACTTATACGCCTCTCACAGGGAGTGTAAAGAGAGTGTCGTAGAGTTTTTTTTGTTTTGATCAGTGGGAGGGGTGGCGATGTATATAAGAAAGTCGGGTGGAGTTGTTTTCATTTAAAACTTTGATCTCGGCCAGTCAAGAACACTTTCCAGACATTCATAGTTAGAATGGACCTTGAACGCACATAATGAACACATGTAGTGAGACGGACGCACCTTTAGCGGGTGGTGTTAAGTTGGACGAAAACGTGGATGATACGGTTTCTAATTAAAATTCAAAAGAAACTCGTGTAGAAATACCAGAGTTTAAAGACGTTGACAACGCTCTAACCTCGCTCTATAACAACGCAATACGTCTAACGGAAATGAAAAGGAACAGGGAAGACGATCTTGAAGACGACATAAGCGATATGTTTATCGGTGCCTATCTCCGTGCTTTGTACCCACTAACTGCCTGCATGGGAAAGAACGTGACAGTAGGGCTTTTTGAGTCTCTGTCTCTTTCGCCAGGAGTGCTCATCAACCCCTCCAAAAGATACATATTGTTTACAGCGGATTCGTTCAAGACGTTTGTCGGCTACTTGAACGTTTTTGAAACCTTCCTAGCCTGTCGAGAAAGCGGAAAGAAGACACGTTTGATTTTACCCGGAACAGATATCGAAGTTGTCACCGTAAAGATATACGGTAAACACTACGTTCGTATTAAAGATTATCATCGGAACGGGCAAAAGTTATGTTGACGCCTAGAGAATTTTACGAACTAAATGGTGTGGTTCCTGCCGTTGAAAGGTACTTGGAACAGTTGAAGTTGTCTGAGGAAAGTATTAGAGACTATGTAGAGGCTTGTTTAAAAGGTGGGATTGGTGAGCCACCAGAGTACGGGTACATTGATTATAGCATATACAACCGGTTGCCACAAGAGGTTGAACTCAATAGACAGCTGTTGCTTATGCTGGATCAAGAAACGAGCGTCGAAGACGAGGAGGAAGATATCAAGAACTTTGAACCTATAACGTCGGGGGAAGATGAGAACGTTACGAGCATTCTTCCTAAGCAGGAAGAGGTATAAAAGGCGAGAAGGATCGAGACCTATTTGCAGTCTGCGTCCGGACGTTTTGGAGAATAGAGGACAAGGAAAAACAAATAATGGAACGATCTGCTTGCGTCTTAGAGATGCAATGTTTTAAAGGAGACCGTAACGCGTTTATAGTGAAGGAACTCGTATTATTGGACCTACAAACAAACGCTACCTACACGTTCCTGTTTAAACCGCCTTTCGAATACTCTACCTTGAGCAATAAATACAAGAAAACCAACAATTGGTTGAGTAAGAATTATCATCACATATCGTGGGAGGAAGGGTTCACCGATTACGTAGAGCTTCGTAACGTCAATTTTCAATGAGTGATATTGCAATTCCCGGGGATTTTCCTACTTTAGACCTGATATGGGTATGACCTCATTTTCTTTGTTGTATAATTGCTATTATAAAATTGACATCGAATATCGCCTCGGATATGCTAAGAAAAATGTTTGTTACTGAATGATGTCATATGCAGTATGTTGCCTTAAGGTTTATTTAAATGTATCCTTCTATTATTTGACAGATTTTAAGAATCTCGTACTTCAAGTATGTCTTAGAAGTATACTGTACGTCCACTCTTATCGCAACGGCGCGTGCAGCGTCTTCGTCTTTAGATTAATTCCTGTATGCTCGACAGACGCCTTGACAACGTTTGAATCACGAGTGCAGGTCGATTGACATCTCAATGTTTGTTCTAGACACGGTTATCCATTTATTTCAGAAATAATAATCCCTGAAATATTCCAGACTATGAGCAGTAATGGCGAAGATCCCTGGGGAGACGGTATGCCGGAAGAAAGGAGGGAACGTGAGGGAAGTTAACAGTGAAAGAACTTACTTAATCCGTCCGATTGGGACGTTTATCCCACCTCAAAATAGAACCCTTACGCTTCTTATTTTAGACGTCGATTACCGGAAAGTGCAAACGGATGCCGCAGCACCACTTCAAATTATGGCTTTACTGTTTACAGAAGTACTGTGTAACTCTGTAAGCGGTTTTGGCATCTAGATCTCGATGGTTTAGCACGTGTAACAATCGTTCAATCAAGTCGTGTTCTTTTCGGACTACTGTGGATCTGATGATATGTACGTACGATGATGATACGATTATGTAAGCTCGTATAACCGATCGGCCAGGATGATAATGGCACTTAAGGAAAGCTTGTTTCTGTTTTGCACTGGTACTCTCCGACTCCCTGAACTATACCCCACGCCTTCTAAGACTTAACTGCCTCTCTTCATTAACTCCTTCATGCTTCACACATTCATGGCTTCACTTTCTCCTTTCTCGTCTATCAATAATATTCCTTTTCCTATTTTAGCCAATACTGACATGTCCTTCTTCCCGACCTGTCTAAGAGGTGTGTTAAGGCAAGGACGGCTGCTATCATAAATGGTATACGAGGCAGACTCTATGGGAGTGACAAGGGTGAGTTTGGATGCCAGAAGCTATATATGGTCAAAGGTTGGTCACTCGGGGTTTTTAGTGGTTGTGAATTAATTGATGGTATTGCAAATAGCCAGGCACGGTCACAAGAGGCTCAAAATACCACGAGTATCCGTTTCCTCACAATTGTGACAATATTTTAAATACTCTGATAATTTTTCAAAATATTGTGTTATTTCAGGTGCATTGTATGCACTTCATACAATTTTGGAAAAACGGCCCAACCACTATATTGTGCCTTTTCCCTGGTATATTTCTGAACTGATTGCAAAAAACCGCATCCCGCAGGGGCTTTTGTAAAAATTCTTGAAATTATATTCTTCTTCCTTTATCGTTTATTTATTGAAATATTCTAGACCTTACACCAGCAATACAGCAGCACCTAAGCAAAATTAGTTTAGGCAGCTGACGGCAGGGAGGAACAATCTAATATTATTCATTTTAACAATACTTTAGGGCTATCCGAAATATAAATTTTGTAAATTTGTGAAAACTTACCGAGACAGAACGTTTTCGATCGCTATGTGGCGATCTTTATAAGTGGCTCCTGATATTTCTAATATTTATCAGCAACAAACTAATATTTAAGTTTGGGGCGAAGCTAGAGATATCTTCTGGCCTAAGTAGCCCATAACGTTAGTCAGATTTTCCTTCTATAATTACAACACTCTTGGTTCTTGTATTGTTTTCTGTATGATATTATTATACACACCAACTTTCATATTGCTATTGAATGAAAGAAGATTCTCACCAACTACAATATCGTAGCATAAACGAAATGGTCCAATGTTGATAGTACCTTCATCGATATTATACTTTTCGTATTTCATGAAATTTAGTTAATGGACTAGCCTCATGTTCAATAAAAAAATAATACAATAAAAAAAATACCCACCTTCTAGTGGTTCTTATATCGTATGAAAATTAAATGCGGCAATAATGAAAGCGGTCCATAAAGAGGTCAGAATAAAAAGATGTAGGTATAACTTGAGAAAACTAGGATTGCAAGATATGATTTATTTTAATGTTGTTTAATAAATAATTAACGAAATATTGAAAATGGAACATTCATTCTTATTGAGAAGTATCAAAGCAGCAAAATTTTACGAGTATTTATAATGTTGAATAGTTTTGATCTGTAATACTTTTAAGATTATTACTTATTTCAATGATTTTGATGAAATATCAAATCACATTTTTTTATTTTTAAATAATTTAATATGTTTAGTTTATGCTTAAGTTAGAGAAAAATTTAACAGAATGATATATATATATATATATATATATATATATATATATATATATATATATATTTAACAGTAATTAAAGATATAAATAAAGGGGAGTTATCTAAATATTTATTATATCATAACATGGGCTACCTATACATGTCCATTTCTCATTACCAATTCAGAGTTTTAAATTGACTGTCAGTGAATATATGATATTATTAATATATTATGAATATTATGATTTTTACAGTGTATGTGCAATACAAAGTGACTTGGTGATGTAGAAATGATATGCTGAATTGAAAATTTATTTTGTAAATGTTTGTTGTATTTCGATCGGCATCAACTCTGAATTATTTATTTTGATTTATTTATTCATTACAAAATAGGGGAGTAAGCTCATTGAAATAAAACATATTTGCAATAGTAGAGGAAACTTCCTCTTCGGCTTGGTAGTTATAGGGAGAATTAATAAAAATATATATATTTTATTCTTGGGAGGATATATTTCATTTATTATGTGGATAGGGCATAAATAACAAAAAAAGTTTAAAAAAACACAGATTTTAAAAATATTGTAAAATGAAATAGAAATATTTTCATGTACTAATAGCCTAAAAAATTATCTTTTGTAGTTACCTCACAAAGGAAAAAATACATTTAGACTTTTCTTCATTTATTTTTAGATTACGATAATGGGCTCAACATTGAAACATTTTTTTACAAAATCTGTTACTTTTAGGATAATGTAAGATAATTAGGCAAGTTCTTTATATCTATAATACCATAAAACATGTTTTCAGAATTATAACGTCAAATGCAGCTCTTCGCTCATTTCACATTATTTAAACTATTTTATCTAAAATGACACACGGCTCACCACAGAGAGGAGGCTGCAACCAACCAACCATTCAACTACAAGGGTGTGTAAATTACTTTTTCTTTAAACTCTAACCTTAAAGGTTTCAAAGGTAAGTATAAAAAACCTTGATATTAACACTGCTCTAACTAAACTATCCCGATTTTTGTGTACACGGTCTTTTTCATCCGCCTGAGTTACAAGTTGTACCTGCCTACTGACCGAGTGTGACACAGTTTTAAATACTGTACTTTCTTATTACACTTTTGCTATTACTTGCGATAAGAACTTTTTGTTAACTAAAGGTTGTTAAAATGTTGACTTATACTTGGAGGAAACGTTTTCGTCTTATGAGATCTTCAGCCTTCTAGTCGTAAGACGAAAACGTTTCCTCCCAGTATAAATTAACAACTTAACAACCTTTAGTTACCAAAAAGTCTGGTCGCAAGTAACAGCAAAAGTGTAATAAGGAATTAACAAACAGCTCGTCATGAACAGCAATGACAGCAAACAAGATTTCGATATTAAATACTTTTTCTTCAACAAAGATGCATTGTATTCCGTTGTCCAATCGGATAACAGCGTGGGTGTTAGCTTGAAATTTAGAGTATGAATCATTGTTAACATTTCTTTTTAAACGACCAAAGAAACTCAACTAACATTTCCCAAATATTTCTCCTTACATATATGACACACTTATTTATAACTATCCGTCAAAATATTCATGGTTTCAAAAAATACATTAGTTTTATCTCTCTATTAACATAGAACTCAAGTATTAAGGTAATTTATGAGTTGAAATTTGGTACCCTGAAGTACTTTAATTGGCGAAATATATTCAAGTACAAATATGGCATTTGATGAGCACAAAAATTTCCAATAATTTCCCTTCAGATCAACAAACACAATCTTATCATTATGAAAATATTAAGAGGTTTATAGAAGAAGACAAACGTCTTACATAATAAAATGTATAACACTGTGTTAGATTTACCTAGGGCCAACCAACAGCTACAGCACTACAAAATTTCAATAAAAACTTGAATACTCCAAAATGATCTATACGGCACGCAAATTATTTCGATTTATAATATAAATCTTAAAATAATAATAAATTCTTGATGGTCGTAAAGTTCAGTCACGGAATTGTTGTAGAAACATGTAAAGTTTAGGAGATAAACATGAGACAAAACATGAATGCAGGCAAATAAGGAAATTAATGGGTCATTTGTATGTGGAAACCAGAGGTTACCTAATGTTTTAATCAACACAGTGTAAGTATAAAGTGCTATTTAAGGCTATTTAAGCATGGATCAATGGTTATTACAATAGGGAATGATACAATATAAACAACCGTCAATTTATTTATACAAATTGTGCAAAACTGATAAAAAATCATAACGGTAACAACTAGTGCTGTAGAAACACAGTGTTCGAGAAGTAACCTAATGGTAAGATGCATCCTATTCAGTACACTAAATAGTCACTTCTATCGATGGCTGAAGGAATGACTTCAACCAATGTAAATCGATAAATTTAAACACACACGTAAGTGGGTACAGATTAAACGCAGTTTATTGTCGTTGAGAATGTGTTGTGGATAGTTTTTGTGGGGTTTGTATAACTCGTACTTTTCTGTTGTGTTTAGTTTGTTGCTTTTTTATGTAGTGTAGGAGTTTTAGATTAGTTGTCTATATTAGTGTGTGAGTGTAGTGTGTTTTGCATAATTTGATTTGGGTTATGTTTTTTACGTCCTTTAAGTGTTCATTGTATCGTGTGATAAGGTTTCTCCCTTTTGATCCTATGTAAAAGCTGAGGCAGTCGTTGCATCTGATCTAGTATACTGCTTGCCCTGTAGTGTTTATCCTGTTGTCTTTTTGTACTGTGTAGGTGTTTTTTGTAGTTGTGTTGGGTGTTCTAATGCAACTTTGTATTTAAGTGGAATATATTCTATTGCAGATTTAAATAAATTAAACATTTTAATAAATTAGTTGTAAATATAAAAACTAATATATTTTAGTAGTTTTAAATATATTATAAATGATACTTGCTATCGATTTTATTACATATAAATCAATTTAAAATGAAAAAATATAGGAATAAAAACACTAAATCTTTTTCTGTTAACTTCCACCTAAAATAATTACAACGTTTTTCAACCTTGTTTTCGACCAACGTTTTACAACTAGATTTCAAAATTGCAACCTTTCTACCATGCTTTAAGGCTAGGTACTAATATTGTAAAACAGCTTCGTAAACATTTTAAGTTTCACAAATATGTAAATAATTCCTTTGAAATATTTCAAAATATGTAACAAGTTTTGTCCAAAGGCGTATTTAGGTAGTAATAAAAATTATTTCTTGGATTTGTTGAGTATGAATTTAAAAGAAAGGAAAACCAATTTAAAATCACACTCCCCCTAAAACATATCAAACTACTTTGCCCTTAATGATGGAAACAAATGGGTAACCTACTTTAAAATGTGTAGCAAACTGTGAAGATGGATTTAAATTATAATTTATACATAGGGTTGCTTTAAATATAAACCATATACGTTTAAGGGAAACATAGTACAATTTATTTCCAATTAAATTTTCTCGATCACTATCCCCTGATTATTTCTATCTATTCACTTTCGTTCTTCCTCTCCTTCCCTCATTCGCTTATGCTCTTATTGTTTTTCGTCCTATCTATATTTCTATAGTCTCCCTCTTTATACAACTCTTTTATTTTTTCCATATTTTGAAAAGGCATAAGATTTGTGGGACTTATAAAATCACTGATAACAATAATAAATTTCAATGTCATAGTAATAATAAAATACAATGCGGTAGTAGAAACGTGAACAAAAATGTTTGTAAATATCTGTAACAAAAGTGCGGATGAAACAAAAGAAAAATATTATCCGCTGTCGAGACTTATAAAAAAAATCAAGTGTCTGATTCCCATACATTTTACCTCCAATTAAAAAAATATATAAAAAACAAATATTTGGCCAAGAAACGCTAGATAACATCTGGACTGTTCGGAGAACACATACGAAAAATATTTCAGGAAAAACTAAGGAGAAATGACTATGAGTTGGTAAATATATTGTTTTACTTTCAGAAAAATAAAGGGGTGAAGAAACTATTAATACTTTAATCAACTAATACACCAGAATTTTACCTTGTCACAGGACAAAGGAAAGAGATGCTAGGAAAAGGTTTTATTTAATAAATTCTGCATTTAAACATGCGTTGTGATATACAAACAGTTTTAGGTTTACTGGAAAACAGTAGTATTTTTAATGTGAAACGTGAGCTTTTTTTATTTATATTATTCATAAAAACTGAATGTTCACTAAAAAGTAATAAAAGTTAAAACTAAGTGAATATTTTTCACTCAGAAATTGATGTAAAATTACGCAAAGAATATGAAAAATACTCTTAAGCTAGTAACAATTGGAAACTGCACATTTCATTTTTATAACAGGTCTTTTAAAAACCTATTTAGGTTAGTTCTCTTTAATTAAAATGCAAACCAAGTATTACTTGTAATTGAAAGTAAAAACTAAATTCCTGGTATTGAGTTCACTGCTTCTAAGCATCACAGAATGCGGTTATCGGTTAAACTGTTACTATACAATCTAAAACATTTTATATATTTTTAGAACATTGTTTAGTAACATTTATCTATTCCCTAATAAGTGAAAAAAATTTCATCATTTACCTAAAGTCTTAATAAGAACAATATATTTAGATTATCAGATAGTTTAGGTAAATTGCAATTATTTTTTAAATATTTATTTCTACACAATTTCATTTCTTAAAGAAACTTTAGCGCATATTTGACAAAGCTTAGCTTATTATATCTTAAGATATACAATATTATGAATAGTATGTAGTATGAATAATAGAATGTGAAACACATCAGATGAAATACACATGTAAAATGATTTCTAATGCTATTATCATTTCTCGTATTATACACTAGAAATATCTTATATTCCTAGGCATTTTTTCAGAGAAAACGATGCATTTATTTCATTCCTATTTCTTTAAGGGGGAATATACATTTATAAATACATATAAAAATAAAATTGTTCTAGCAAAAAATCCATTACATATTTATACATAAGTGAAAATGAATTCTAAATATTTGTTTATTATACAATATGGCCTATTTACAATATTGTATTTTGTTTTTAAAACTGCAAACATTTTTCAAAACTTTCTCTATAACCGTGTTGTTTTTATTTTTGTGCAATACATTTTTTATATTCGTAGTATAAATGTATACATATTACAATGTTAACCCCTTCAGACCCACAGTGCATAATTATGCACATCGACTTTAAACCTTTGTAAATTGTAACAGCATACCCTCTTTAGCCTTTAAACCTATTGGGCATTATTCTGCACTCAAACTGAATGATATTATCCAGAAAGTCGTGATCTCTGGTGGATATTTCTTGATCCCAAGACTAAGGATCAGATCCCATATGGATTTTACATCCTTTAAGTTTTAGGTTCAGAACGGAGATATTGTTCAAAATATTACTTATTACCAATATTAAATATCATTTACTAAGCGTCACTGGAAGTATGGTAAGGGCATAACAAGCTGTTTTTACTCAGAATTTCTATAACATTTCTGATACAATTCTATCAATTCTAACAATTCTATAAAATTCTGATACGCTGGTAAGCGTATCACTTCTCTTGTTCATATTACAGTTGGCTGCTTTTTAAAATATGATTATATATATATAAAATACAAATAAACAGAAAAAAGCTACATCATTATCTCTCAAGTTCGAACTAGAGTTCGAAATGAGTATCTCATGAAATAAATCTCTCAGAGTAACCAGCTCCTGAATTTATATTAAACCAATTAACCTCCTATAAGCTCTTTAGCCGTTTATCGGAGTTTTGGGTTCTTTGAAGAACATGTTCAATTCACAAAGTCTTTTTTTATAGTGGAACTAAAGTGAATCGTACTTTATATAAAAGAAGAATAAACGTTTTAAAAAAACGTTTTTACTAGTTATTTATCTTTTCCTTTACAGTGCAGGCTTTTGTATTCTTTTATAATATTTTATTATCAATTCGGTTTATTTTACATTATAAAAATATTTTATATACCAACCAGTTTTATTTAATTACCATTTTTATATATTATTTTATTTCCTTAATCTATCTGTAGTTGATATTAACAATTCCGGATTACTCCTTACTTCCGTAACCTATTTGTAAAGAAGTTCTAAAACTGAATAATGTCTTGTAATTCATTACCATTATACTAACCTAACATATATTGAGTTATTACACTAACGTCTTTAATAAATTTGATCAGTTGATCACTGTGGACTAATTTTGTAAATAAATAAATAAAACCTAATAACCACAATAGAAAAACCTTTATTAGTATTTCTTTATGTATATTC
The DNA here is from genome assembly GCA_036971475.1 of Prosapia bicincta. Taxonomy (NCBI): domain Eukaryota; kingdom Metazoa; phylum Arthropoda; class Insecta; order Hemiptera; family Cercopidae; genus Prosapia; species Prosapia bicincta. Next base: position 154,616,346 of record JBAIZL010000003.1, on the reverse strand, counting down.
CTATTACTACGATTGAAATTTGTATGCCTACTCAGAAACACAAATATCAATTTATAAGTCATGTTACATGACTAATTATTATCTTTATGTTTCATTTCAAAATTCAATTACTCGACTTATGATTCCTTCCAAATTTGTATTTATCCTACCGGACATAAAACATTGAATTATTAAATTCCTTTATCATACGTATTTAAAGTTAAAATGTATAGTGATTTAAATTATTTTTCGTTTTTCTACACATTTAGCAAAGTATTTATTTAGGGTTAGAATTTCTGTTTTAAAACTAATATTCACGCAAAACACTCATATTACTTGTATTAGTCCTTACAGCTTTTATAGAAGAGTGTGATATTTATATTTTAAAAGTAAAATTACATTATCATTAAAAAAGATGTTTGGTTTTTATACATTTAGCAGGGTCATTATATATGCCTTAACGTTAAACTTTGTGCTTAAACTCAATATCTATAACTACACCCATTTTATTTTAAAGATAATTAATATTCATCATAAGTCATTACTAATGTATTGTATTTGGTGTAAAACATTATCCTAGTCATTTTTCTTCATCGTGTAAATTTCTATTTCAGATAGGTTAGTAAAGTTTGACAATTTTTAATTTTTACTCACTTCTTTAAAACTCACATACATTTTGCCGTTTAAAAAAAAATTATATTGTTCTGCGTGTTAGAAGTTCGTCGTACTTAATTTACTATTGCATTGTTGACATCGGTTGTGTTTTGGTACTTGCTAAGCCTGGCTGTGTCACAGGATTTTATTAACACTTTCTATCCGCGTAATAATACTTTCGATATGACTTTCTTGATTTTTAAACCTGTTGTGAGACTATTTTTTGTCCAATCATTTGTCACTAGAGCTAGGCTATTTATTTGACTCCTTTTTTAAAATCTAGCCTTATCTCCCTAATTTCAATAATATAAACAATTTCAATTTAGGTCATTTTAATTTCGATACGTAGTTGTTTTCTCGTTTACGCTAGTTTGTTGAATATATGGTAACCTTTATCAATTTGGCCTAAATCCACGTCCTGTAGTAGCCTAATACCTCTTTTTGCAACAGTCAATTTGGCCGTAGAAAGATCAATTGGACACAAGCTCACAGATCAATCTATTGTTTCAATTGGTCTATTTTTTCAAAACAATGTGCTCAATCTATTTCCATTATATTTAATGTTACTTTAGCACAAAAGATATAAATTTGACTATTGCTACACTTTATTATGCATAGGAATAATCTATTTATTGATAGATAAATAATATATTCTATACGTAATAAAAATAAATGGAATGTTATGACATAATAGTGTTCCCTACTAAGAGTATTATGGTGGCAGAGAATACCACCCAAGTTCCTACTAAAAACTTATAAAAGCTTACTAACTTATAATACATTCATATAAATATCAAGTTTCAAATATATCGCACGACCCAATGTTGTACTATTTTGAGTTTTAGGAAAAAAAGAAATAATAAGCTCTTACCTTCTAATTACGGTCTTAGAAAAACAAACTATACCCTTTGCCCGATACTATTCAAATCCTTCAGTATCATATACTACTAAAAAAGTTTTATTGATCATCGTAAGATTTATTTAGGTGGACAATTAATTACCTAATTATTTGTCTAAATATATTTGTCTAGTTATACATCAATTACATACGAATAATACGATGCCACCTAGAATATAAAATTCATTTTCATTTTAATAAATTAATATATTAGGATTATTCCTAATCTAAATGTATTTAAATGAAATAAAATACATACGAGAAAATCATTTAAAATTAATAAATTATTGAATCGTACGGGTTTGAGTAACAAAATCATCATCATCAGTGAGTGTTGCTAGGTACTACAAACACTGACTTACAACTAATGCGAAAGTAAGGTTACACTTCTATATTTATACCGTGTGCGTTGCCACGCCCACCTGTCAAAATAACAGATAATAAAAATAATTTAAACATGATTCATCGAATAAATCTTTGTATACCTAACCTAATAATTAGAATACAATTTTTAATCATACACATAGCTACATATAAACAAAATACAAAATTAATATTTCAGTTTTATTATTATTTCAAGATATTATGTGTCACAATACGTATATTAATATAGTATTTTGAATAGGTCCTTATCATTATTTACAATATTATTTTTATTCTTATTAATATACAACGTTTCCCACACATCCAATTCGCTAAACTAAACAACAATTTTTAACAGGGTTACATTGTCTACTTTATATTCGTGCTTTTCCTCTAAACAACGTTTCGCTGTAGCAGATTATCTGGTCTGTTATATTTAACGTGAGAAAAATATTCTTTAGCCCTTTTGTTAATATTTTTGTTTTTGCCTATGTCTTTCAGAGGACACTTGCCTTTACGTTGTTTACAGTAGTAATTGTCACGTTCAACTTACTATTTACCCTAGAGATTTGTTTATTTTGTCTGTCAGAGGTGTTATTTTTACCCAATTATTTTAATCTTATGAACGTACATCTCAGGTGTCTTACTCATTTATTCTTCATCATTTTGTAGATTTCATCTATTAATATTTTACTGTATCCATAACTTGCTACACTATAAATGTAATTTAGCTCACTTTTATAATTTTCTTTTAATAAGGCAAGTGAAGTAAACTGATGCACTATAGAATTGAACGCTTCTTTGTTTGTGATATTGTGGGAAATGTGCTATTAAAAAAAATGAAAACTAGGGCTAAAGAATCATTTTCCCTCGTTAAATTAAACAGACCAGACACATCTGCGATGGCGAAACCTTGTTTAGAGGAAAAGCACGAATGTAAAGTAGACGATGTAATCCTGTTAAAAACGTTTTTAAGTGTAGTGATATTTGTATATTAATAGGAATAAAACAATATTGTAAATAACGAGTCAGGCCCTATTCCAAATTTTATGTATTATCGTAATTATTGTTACACAAGAAAGTTTTAACTTTTTGGTTAAATCTTGAAATAATAATAATATTACTGAAGTGTTAATTCTCTAATTAGTTTATATATAATTATGTGTATGGTTAAGAATTTCAATGCAATTATTGAGCTACGTATATAAAGATCTATTTGTTGTATCATGTTTGAAGTATTATTAATGAAGTATTTTGACTGGAGGGCGTAGCAACGCCAACAGTATAAATTTAGAGGTTTAACATTGCTTTCACCTTGGCTGTAAGTTAGACATATTGCTATCAACACTCACTTTATATGATGAATTAGTTATTGAAATGCGTAAGAGTAAATAATTGATTAATATATTAATAATATAAAACATAATATATAATAATTATAATAATAAGAATATAATATATAATATAATAATAATAATTTGTCTTTTGTTTGTTTTTACATAACCTAACAACCTAAGTTCAAAGAATAGTTGTATAAATTGTTTTATTAAATAATTTATAAGCTAAAGAAGTTTTCACTTAAACACAATTGTAACTGATTAACTAACAATATTAATCATATGCGAGTATGATGTAGGTGTTAATAGAGATTGTTTCGCAAACTAACCTAAAGCTATATGTATACAGCTCAATATCCGCCGTTTATAGTAATCATATATGTTCAATTAATTTAGTTATCTACTTGTTATTTATATTTAACAATTGCATTGTCGTTGTATATTTCTTCCACCAAAGATATTTCTGCATGTGTTGGCCTAGACCAGCCAGGAAATAATGGGCGTACATCACAGCGTGTACGAATGAGTTGAGAAATACTACTATAATAATGTCCTCACCTATATTTTAGTAAAATATTAGAGTTACAATAGTACAATCCTGATATTCTAGAATATGATTTAAAATGTAATGTAAATGTATGTATTTGTGAAAACACAAATATCATATTTATTGTTTTATATACAAATAACTGAGGAACTGTAACAAAATGGGAAGCAAAAGAAAACAACAAAATAATATCATTAGGTAGAACATGAGCATATACTTTTGATTTATTTGAAATACGAACGAGTTGGTAATAAAATTGGATTTTGTACTGATATATGTACCATGTATAGATATGGTGTTTGTAAAGCATTAAAAAAAACCTAATGAAAACAATTTTCGTTTTACCGCAAAATTAACGTCATTAAACTTTAAAGTACTTTATTGGGATAGTAGAGGTAATTACAATAGCACGTCTGAAACACTTTTAAGACAAAGAAGCACATAGTAGAAACTCTAGTGTGAGCTACAAAACATTACAAATACTTCGTGGTAGATACAATCTAGTTTTAAGGTCGTAATCCGTTTGTTAAACTTTTGTTAAAGAAAATGCATAATTTTTTTTATTTTACGGGGTTGATTTTCGTATGTAATTACTGTATTTAAAGTAAAACCACTATGTATAATAGCTAATATATATATATATATATATATATATATATATATATATATATATATATATATGATGATGATACGTATTCCTTCACGGATGGAAAAATTAGACGAATTGTTACTATCTGGAGTACATCCGTTCATTCTGCAGTCCATAAATTCGCAGTTCCGATGTTTCGCTAGAATCTCATCCCGCATTGACGAGGTGAACCCAACAACAGTAGAAGAGCGAGTGACGAGCGCAGATAATTCGGCTCCTTAATAACCATGGTGTTTACAGCGTTTCCTGTGGAGTTTGTAAGAAATCGTACATTGGCCAAACGAACAGATGTATCTCAGCTAGCCTTGAGTAGCACAAACTGGGCCTTAAAAACAAGCAGAAAACGTCGGCTCTGTACAGGCACCACTGGGATACAGGACATACCATTGATATCCAATCTTGCCGACAGATTGCTCAAGTGGAAAACTACAGGACTAGAATTATTCGTGAGGCTGTCGAAATAGAGAAACAAGGGAGTCTTAACAAACGAGATGATACTTTGAATTTGCCCGCAGTGTTGAGGTGTGTCATCGATAGATTTTATCGGCAGAAAGGTGAACAAAGGCAAAGGAATGTGAGTAATTTTTTGGATCAGGTGTGTGTCGACTGAAGTCAATGTGTGTATTGACGTCAATGTGCGTGGTTCATTACTCTATTTATAGGAGCCGAGTTATCTGCTCTCTTCACTCGCTCTACTACTGTTGTTGGGTTCACTTCGTCAATGCTGGATGAGATTCTAGCGAAACGTCGGAACTATATATATAGATAGATAGATAGATAGATAGATATATGATAATAATAATACGGTATGGAGTACTTTTACATACACTGGTTTTGAAATAGAAAATATTTCCAAATTATTTACTAATAATAACATAAAAATTGCATATAGAACTAATAATAGAATAATATATATAATTAACCATAATAATAATATAAATAGTAGGCCTATACATGAGAAAAGTAGAGTTTATAAATTAGAATATGAAATTTGTAATAAAGTTTATATAGGAAAAACAAAGAAAAAATTGAAAGAAAGGTATAAAGAACGTTTTAATGCTTTTTAGAACCAAATATTTATAGATTTAATTTCGCTACTCATTTTATTAATAATTATTATATGTTTCCTATTGTAAATAATATGAAAATTACAAAAGAAATAAATTAAGGGTTAAAAATGAACGTATGTGAAGCTTTTGAAATTTATAAGCATAATATTCATTGGCAACTGTGTAATGCTTTATCTAGTAACTTCACATTTGTTAGACAGTTCTTTTGTCATTCTTAGTAATTCCTGAGGATGTTGGTAGTGTCAACCAACGAAACCCTTTGAGTGTATTATTCAATAAATTAATTCCTGTAATTAGTGTATATTATTTAATCTTGAAAATAATTCTAACAGGAAAACCTATTTCATATTTATATTGATATATATATTTAAATAGTACTTATTTCACTTTTTAATATAGCTTAATATAAAAATTACTTTATTTACTCCTGAAATAATTTAGATACCCCCAGAATGCTATTGCCATAACTTTATGGTGGTAGACGTGTAAAAATGAAACGTGAGATTGTTTCTTCTTCATCCAAAAGAAAACCTGAGCTAATAATTTTATATCACATACTGAATTTATGAATTCTGCTCCAAGTTCGATGTAATTTCAATAAAATCATCTTTAAATATATTTAAAGTTGTATCAGAAAAGTAGTATTAGAGTTACATTATGAGAAAATCTATATTTAATTTACCTTTAAACAATAGTTACACTTCATTCAATGTATTTGAATATATTTCAAATTTAAATAATTATCATAAATTTTAAATACAATAATCTATACAGACATAGTAGTGTTATAATTATTAACAAGAAAGTAACCCTAGCTACAACATATTTAAACCACCTTGATGTATATTTTGCTGACACGGTTTTAGTAGATGTTTCTCACCTACTTATCCTCCTAAATATGTTCAGGGAAATACGCATCTAAGTTGTTCGAATAAATTGTAGCTACGGTAACTATTACTTAGTGAACATGTAGGCCTAAAATTGCTTTTGGGTACTTTTCCCCACATTATGGATTATTTTAGACAAACCTGTAAAATATATGAATAGAACATAAATATACTTACCGTATCTAATAGATCCAAGACTTTAGCAACAAAGTACATATGAATGGCTTCAAGTAACTGTAAATAATTGAAAATAATTATTTTATGAAAAATTACTATATATATATATATATATATATATATATATATATATATATATATATATATATATATATATTAGGGATGGGCCGATTCCAATTCTCGATTCCAGGAATCGTCGATTCTAGGTGGTATCGAGGAATCGTCGGTACTCGATTCTTCATCATAAAAGTGTCGATTCCGATTCCTATTTTGTTAACTATTAAGATATGTATGTGGAGTAATTTATTGGGAAAATAATTAATTACCAACTATATCTTATTTATGTATTGGTTGATTTGAATGAATTAAATGATTAAAGTAAACGAAAATATTATTATTTATGAAGCAACAGCAATCAAGATCGTAACCATTTCTGGTCGTTTGACATCGCTCGTCTCTCTCTCTCCCACTAGAGCGAGTTCGATACTCTCTCTCTCTCTCTCTCTCCCACGTGTCTTACTGCCACTGATTTATAGATGTCAGAACAAAACACAAAAAAGTGCAGTAAAAACTCGATTAAACGTGGCCATGATGGTTGAGCGAATAGATGGATAACAGAAACACCGTATTATTCCTCCGAAACTTAAACTCAATAAATTATATTATAGACAGATATCACTCTCACAGTAATGTAATATATTTCGGAGCGAAAAGAAAATAAACACGATTGTAATAGCAAATGAAACTATTTATTACATGATAAAGAGATCAGCACAGTAGCTAAAAATGTAGCAAAATAATGTACAGTAGTATAAACTTACAGGTGAAATAGTTCGTGTGGAATAACAAACAAAGCGAACGCGTCACTGTACCTTAATAGTTTAGCTGCCGGCCATAATATCGCGTTTCCATAGAGAATTGCCTAAATATTTTAAGCTCATTTTTAAAGCATGTGTTCTTATACTTTGTTCCAATATCATATCTAAGTATGGATATACGTTTCTCATCATAATATTTATAAAAATACGTGTCGGACCAACTGGCCCAACATAGTTTTTTCCTACCGTAAATGAAACGTAAATAAACTCCGCCGGACCAATTTACCCGACATTGTTTTTGATTTAATTAAATTTTATTATCTGTGCAACACTGTTTTGATATTTTTTGTGTTTTGTGTTAGCAAGAAACAACAAAACCATAATTTCATGTCCCGGCTACCCAAATAATAAACTGACTGGTGATAAAAGTGTTTTTGCGCCTATCACTAAGACAAATAAACGTGTCACATGTGATTGATTTATGAGTTTATAAATATTTTGAATATAGAACTAAAGTGTAATATATTCTCTCTCTGATAAGTAATGCTACAGGTCCAGTAAATACTATCTAAGATTCATATTAAGTAAAAGTTTTAACACCAAATAATTTACTTGTTAAGGAATTTACGTTATAATTTACTTCCTAGTAAGGATGTATCAATGTTTGTACTTAACTTTCACAAAGTCAGTTTTTAAGGATTATTTTACAACTAAATATTTAGTCAATATTTCCGACTTACTTTCAAGGTTTTGTGAAATTTTGAAAACAGTAGTGAAAATCATTACAATACGTTATAACAAATATGTGTGTCGGCCCGTAACTACGGACAAAAACTCTTAGAATAACATCATGTTTTTAATCCCGTCGGCGTTTATCTATCAAACAAACACCATCGTAAATACATCTGTAAGTAGTGTGAAGCTTGTTGTTAAATACTATGCCTTAATTTTTCCAAAAGTAGCAACACCAGCTGAGTAGTACTAATAAACACAAAGCGTTAAGAGGCCCGACGGTATTCGGTTCAGGGTACTGGCCGTTGAGTCAATTCGATGACGGTTAACAGAAACTGACGGTGGAAAACCACATAATATATCAAATATGAAAAAGCACTTAAACAACATTCTATTTGCCCAAATTTATCAACAAAAAAGATCTATACTTGAAGAAACTTTATCCTCAGACACAGGACCTACAAGTGATAGTCGGTTAAAAATCAACTGGGATTGAGTAATAAATACCAAATAGGCCTGAATCAGTTGCACTTGTTCCAGACACCTGCAGAAAAAAAGGTCCCACCAGATGTAGAGAAGGTATGCCCCACTAGTCCAGAATGTTGGGGAAGAAGGCACCCCAGGGGAGTTGACAGTAGAAGAAGAAGTAAACAATTATCTGGGGGAACCATTAGCCAGTCCAGATTGTGATGTTGGGAAGTATTTGGCAGTACAAAGTGCCAAATACCCTCATTTAAATGCAATGGCAATAAAATACCTGTCTGCCCACTCGCGACAGTGTTTTATGAAAAACCTTTCTCAACTTCAGGAGCTATATGTGACTAGCGATGAAACTAGCTTGATCCACAACGTGTTCAAATGCTTGTGTTTTTGAACAGAATTGTACATTACCTGCCAGACTTTTAAATATTAAAAACTATCCTATTTGTATTAATTTTTTTACTTTTTCTGTTGTTCGTTTGTTTTAATTTTGGTTTTGTTTGGGAGACAATGTAAATAGGCTTAGGAATTTTTCCAAACATCATAAAATAAGTAAAGCTCACATTTTTAACTTTAAAATAAGTCATTACTCTAATCTGATATGTTTTTATGTTTAAAAAAATTCCTACTGATAAATCAAGGTTGAAGGTTTTGTGTAGCGTATTACATTAAAACAGAACTTTTAAAAGGTTTTGCCATATGACCAAGATGTTAACTAAATAATTATTAGAGAACTAGAATGTAAGCTAATATAACTTGAAAGAATCGAGAATCGACTAAAGAATCTAGAATCGAACGGAAAATTTTAGAATCGGAATCGGAATCGGAATCGAAAATTTTAGGAATCGGCCCATCCCTAATATATATATATATATATATATATATATATATATATATATATATATATATCCCTACATATACTATATAAGTAATTCTCCGGAATTTATTTTTTAGGTTTTTTTGCCTGTTTAATTTAAATCATTATTTCCTCGGCATTTTTATATATGTATTACTTTATTTTCGTCCATTAAATCGTTTTTCTTAATTATATATTTTATTACACACATTTGTTTCTAATATTGTATAATTTGTTTAATTTTTGAATTGCATATTTCTCATGTAATTTTATTAAATTATTTTGGAAACTAGATACACATACAAGCAGAAACACACAATCCTCCACCACACACTTTCTTAAAACGAACATACATGTTGAATATTTCATTGAATATAAATAATTTCATAAACGTGAATTATTTTGATATAAGTCATTCAGAAATAATTCAACTAGACCCAGTATGCATACTCAGGTTACATTCTGAAATAAGTTACATGAACCAGGTTGATCACATGTTGGAGGAAGCATTTATAACCAAAAGGAAATACACTAGGTGTGTATGCATGTGTGCGTCTGTATTTCTTTGTAAAAGGGTCAAAATAAATAAAACTTGTGGTAATTGTAGTTTTCCATTTCATGAGGTATACATTTACAATTTCTTTGAAAATTTGTAATAAAACCAATGCACTACTTTACAAAAACTGGAATAAATTATTTATTCTGATGCATTGCATGCAATAAAATTGCATATGTATATGTATACGTATACGTATACGTATATGTATATGTATATGTATATGTATATGTATATGTATATGTATATGTATATGTATATGTATATGTATATGTATATGTATATGTATATGTATATGTATATGTATATGTATATGTATATGTATATGTATATGTATATGTATATGTATATGTATATGTATATGTATATGTATATGTATATGTATATGTATATGTATATGTACATGTACATGTATATGTATATGTATATGTATATGTATATGTATATGTATATGTATATGTATATGTATATGTATATGTATATGTATATGTATATGTATATGTATATGTATATGTATATGTATATGTATATGTATATGTATATGTATATGTATATGTATATGTATATGTATATGTATATGTATATGTATATGTATATGTATATGTATATGTATATGTATATGTATATGTATATGTATATGTATATGTATATGTATATGTATATGTATATGTATATGTATATGTATATGTATATGTATATGTATATGTATATGTATATGTATATGTATATGTATATGTATATGTATATGTGTATGTATATGTGTATGTGTATATGTTTATGTATATGTATAAGTATATGTATATGTATATGTATATGTATATGTATATGTATATGCATATGCATATATATATATATATGTATGAGTATATATATATATATATATATACATCCCGCTATCAATATGGCAGCATTTCATTTTGCAACCATATGGCAGCCACTTGAAGGAGTGAAGTATATATGTTTTTCGTCGTGTATAATTTATTTCTAATAAACATGATACTACTCCATGTACTTTAATTTCATAAAATCTTAAAAATACAAAATTGACTGAAATACTATCAATACGGCAGCATTTCATTTAGGCATCAATATGGCAGCCAGTGTATATTTTCGTTCAGTCTAATAACAATATGGCAGCCGGTGTGTATATTATTCCCACGCCACTAACGATACGAGAACCAACAGTGTTGCCACTATGGTGCGACTGTCTGACTAGTCAAATGTTTATACTGTAAGACACTGGGTGTGTGTAATCACGGTGAATACATAAACATTAGAATGTCCCTTTTTCATTTCAGCTGGCCAATTATTTACTCAACTCACATAAGTCCTGGTTGTTAGTTTTCAAAAACGTGTACAACTATCGAAAGCTGACGGGGATAGAAGTGAACAAAATTTAACGGGCATGGACGGGTGGGGCTCTATGGGAGTTGTGGAGGAGTGACTTGGGGTCGAAATAACAGAAGGCAAAAAAAACTAGAAAATGATCAGTCGGCGGGTTTTAATGGTGCTGAGTCTTTTACCGTTATCGAACGTCATAGGGATATACGGGTGATCCTCTATGGGAGTAGCAAATGATGAATTGGAGTATATTTGTGACAAGGCAAAACAAAGCTAGAATATGATAAATCGTAGTGTTTTGGAGGGTGCTGAGTGGAATACCGCCTTCAATATTATAATGGGATGCACGGGTGTGGCTCTACGGGAGTAGAAAGGGGTGAATTGGGGTAAAATTTTCAGAAGGCAAAAAAACAATGGAAAATGATCACTCGGGGGGGTTTAAAGGAGGTGAGTCCTTTACCGTTATCAAAAGTCAATGGAGATACACGGGTGATCCTCTAAGGGAGTAGCAAATGATGGATTGGAGTATAAATGTGAGAAGGCAAAACAAAGCTAGAGTATGATCAACCGTAGTGTTTTTTAGGTTGCTGAGTCCAATACAGTCTTCCATATTAATCGGGAATGCACGGGTGTGGCTCTACGGGAGCAGAAAAGGGGTGAATCGGGGTAAAATTGTCAGAAGGCAAAAAAACAATTGAAAATGAACAATCTGGTGGTTTTTAATGGTGCTGAGTCGTTTACCGTAATCGAACGTCAATGAGAATATACGGGTGACCCTCTATGGGAATAGCAAATGATGAATTGGGGGTATAATTGTGAGAAGGCAAAAAAAACTAGAAAATGATCAATCGTAGTGTTTTGGAGGGTACTGAGTCCAATACCACCTACAATAGTAAACGGGGATGCTCGGTTGTTGCTCTACAAAAGAGTAGGAAATTGGTAAATTGGGCTAAAATTGTCAGAAGGCAAAAAAACAATTAAAAATGATCATTCGAGTGGGTTTTAATGGTGCTGAGTCTTTAACCGTTATCGAACGCAATGGGGATACACGGGTGACCATCTATGGGAGTAGCAAATGATGAATTGGGGTATAATTGTGAGAAAGCAAAAACAAACTAGAAAATGATCAATCTTAGTGTTCTGGAGGGTGCTGAGTCCAGTACCGCCTACAATATTAAACGGGGATGCTCGGTTGTTGCTCTATGAGAGTAGGAAATTGGTAAATTGGGGTAAAATTGTCAGAAGGCAAAAAAAAAATATATAAAATGATCACTCGGGAGGTTTTGGAGTGTGCTGTGTCTTTTACCGTTATCGAAAGTCAATGAAGATACACGGGAGATCCTCTATGGAAGAAGCAAATGATGAATTGGAGTATAAATGTGAGAAGGCAAAACAAAGCTAGAGTATGATCAATCGTAGTGTGTTTTAGGTTGCTGAGTCCAATACCGTCTTCCATATTAATCGGGAATGCACGGGTGTGGCTCTACGGGAGTAGAAAAGGGGTGAATTGGGGTAAAATTGTAAGAAGGCAAAAAACAATTGAAATGATCATTCGGGTGGTTTTTAATGGTGCTGAGTCGTTTGCCGTAATTGAACGTCAATGTGAATACACGGGTAACCCCCTATGGGAATAGCAAATGATGAATTTTGGGTATAATTGTGAGAACGCAAAAAAAACTAGAAAATGATCAATCGTAGTGTTTTGGAGGGTGGTGAGTTCAATACAGCCTACAATATTAAACGGGCATGCTCGGTTGTTGCTCTACGAGAGTAGGAAATTGGTAAATTGGGGAAAAATTGTCAGTAGGCAAAAAAACAATTGAAAATGATCATGCGGGTGGGTTTTAATGGTGCTGAGTCTTTAACCGTTATCGAACGTCAATGAGGATACACGGTGACCATCTATGGGAGTAGCAAATGATGAATTTGGGTATAATTGTGAGAAAGCAAAAAAAAACTAGAAAATGATCAATCGTAGTGTTTTGGAGGGTGGTGAGTCCAATACAGCTTACAATATTAAACGGGGATGCTCGGTTGTTGCTCTACGAGAGTAGGAAATGGTAAATTGGGGAAAAATTGTCAGAAGGCAAAAAAACAATTGAAAATGATCATGCGGGTGGGTTTTAATGGTGCTGAGTCTTTTACCGTTATCGAAAACCAATGGAGATACACGGGTGATCCTCTATGTAAGTAGCAAATGATGATTTGGAGTATAAATGTGAGAAGGCAAAAGAAAGCTAGAGTATGATCAATCGTAGTGTTTTTTAGGTTGCTGAATCCAATACCGTCTTCCATATTAATCGGGAATGCACGGGTGTGGCTCTACGGGAGTAGAAAGGGGTGACTTGGGGTAAAATTTGACAGAAGGCAAAAAACCATTGAAATGATCATTGGGGTGGTTTTTAATGGTGCTGAGTCGTTTACCGTAATCGAACGTCAATGTGAATATACGGGTGACCCTCTATGAGAATAGCAAATGATGAATTGGAGGTATAATTGTGAGAAGGCAAAAAAACTAGAAAATGATCAATCGTAGTGTTTTGGAGGGTGCTGCGTCCAATACCGTCATTAAAAGCTAATGGGAATATGAGGGTGTGATTCTACGGGAGTAGAAAGGGTGGTTAATTTTTATGAAAATGTCAGATACTAGAAAAATGTGTAGTAAAATAATACTCTGGGTTTGTAAGGGGTGACTCCAATTTCGTCATCGAAAGTATAGGATAACGCACGTGTGAGTTTTCGAGAGTGCGATTCCAGACACTGTTAAAAAATAGCGGGAAAGTGTGATTAGTCATATGTTTGGAACGGAAGATGAGTGGAAGCTGGGCGCAATCATAAATATTAGATTATTCATTCTTATCATCAGCAGTCGTAATCTGTAAGCAAGTTATAGACAGATTGTAATGTATTTTATTGAGCTCATGCAGTTCCAAATAAAACGCGTTTACTTTTCTTGTTTCAATTTTGTTTTACCTTCTAGCTCCTAATATACTTGTGCGACAAGTCGTTTGCGAATAAGATATTGAACCATGTAATAGATTAGTCAATATTCTATTTTACAACCACTGTTGAACTTATCTCTAATTTTAATTGTTTAATTTAAAATCATTGGGTTATGAATATTTCTTATACAAGTGTTTGATAGTAAATGTTTACTGTTAATTTATTGAAATATTTTCAAGCAAAGTCAAGTGCTTTGCAAGTGTCACAAGATCCTGCTCAAAGGGAGAGATAAAAATTAGATACGATAAAACTCTGTTTCCAAATACACATGCTGTTGCCCATGTTATATTACAAATATTTTTGACCCTTTGTGTTCTAGGATTATATTGTGTAATACTTATGGTACAATTAATAGATTGATGATAACACCTGTTATATACATATTATGTTAAAAATATTTAATTTTGTGTGTGGATATTTTTAAAAATTAGAAATAATAAAGTAAGTCAAAATTTATGTTTTGATGTAGTAATTTAGAAAAATGTTCGTAATTCAGGACAAACGGAAGATTTTATCAGCTAATTCATAGAATTCTTGCCAATGGCTTGAAACTCACTTTACAGTTTGTTGTCTATCGAATGCCGGATTTTGAGTATAGTTATTAAAGGCAAGAGTTTGATTTCTCCATTCATACAGTGATTTTAATTCTTATACAAAATATCGTGAACCAAATTTTTCACATTCAACTTTATTAATGTAAACGCAAAAAATTTAAGAAGTATTATAATTTGTGAAAATTCCAATTCCATAGAGTTTATAAGCAATATTATTTTAATACCTCATTTAAAACGCTACTTTTGATCTAAGGGAAATAAACATTGATTTAACAAATTATAAGTCAACCTTATTTTACGAAAATGAAAACCTTGGGACACCCCCTTAATTAGGATTTTTTTTTAACTTGGGGTTAGGGTAAATGTTTCTTAGTTTAATAATGTTTACTACTTTGATCTAAAGTAGGTTAAATAGAAAAGTATATATTTTATGATTTTAAAAACATAAAATTCTATTTACTGTTGTCTTTATAAAAAAAAGAATAACCAATAATAATGTTTTTTCAAATTAAATGTTAATGTAATATTTGTAATGTGGAGCATACATTTAGTTGCAATGATTTCGGGTTATCACTAAAGCATTTTAAGGACAAAAATTATAATAAGATATTACGTCAGATTACTTGACCTGAGGGTCCGGAATGTAATGAAATTTTGTATTTCAAGTGATTTCTACTATATTTTATTACACTTTCAAAGATATATGATATTTTTATCAATAATAACATAATATATATTTTTTTCATCCAAAATAAACAAAAATTGTTACAAAAATATAAATAATGTAGCAAAGAAACGAAACGTAATATACAAAATTGTGTAGATATAATATGAAATGAAAAGAATGAATATAATAATAATTGCAAATTTTATATTACTTATAACACTAGTTAACTAAATGACTAATAAATATAAAACAAGAAAATATATTAAAAGAAAAATCTTGTGTTTAAACAAGTATTTATTTTTCTTTCCCTATATATAAATAGAGAAAAAAAGTAACAAAAAAAATGTAATCCTAAAAACTAATTAATTAATGAAGAAATAGTTTTAAAAAGAGTACAACTTCATTAATCCAGAAATTGTGGCTGAAACTGAAGACGCACCTGGCAACCAACACCACCTATAAGTGCCTATCAAGCCCATGCCACGGGGATTAACAAACACTGTATGTGTGGTGTTCAATTTCTGCGACGAATGAATGTAAAGGCCAATTTACATCTATTCTAATTTAGCTTAGACGTAATGGCGATACATTTCTTACTTTATTTCCAAAACTTCTTCGACATATTGTATCACTTTACCTCAGGTAGGTAACCAGAAAAAGCTACCTTTATTGTACATTGTAAATAAAAGAAGGCTTTTATTTGGTCGAATCTCATCTAATGGTAATTTCTTGCTCACGTAGGCCCATTGAACACGTCTATATTTTATAGGTTCAAACGAGCACAAATTACCATTTTCGGGTAAAAAAATTAAACATTGAAATAATAGTATTTCTGTACTTACGACAGCCAAATGTAACCAAAATCTGTAAGGATAT
This sequence comes from Prosapia bicincta, assembly GCA_036971475.1. Classification (NCBI taxonomy): domain Eukaryota; kingdom Metazoa; phylum Arthropoda; class Insecta; order Hemiptera; family Cercopidae; genus Prosapia; species Prosapia bicincta. The sequence continues at coordinate 154,599,902 of JBAIZL010000003.1, read as the reverse complement.
AGTTCTTCCTATTGTGTATTAGATTGTAGGTAGGCATCAAGGTGAAAAACGTTTTCGGTAAGCAATGCAATACATGTCTTTTATTTATCCACCATATTTGATTTGTCATAAGTTGTTATAGGTACAAATGTGTTTCAGTAAAGACCTATTTTTTCTAAAAGTTTTTCTTTAATTACGTTCATTAAATTTTCCTGGTAGTCGTTGTTGGCAGGTGAAAACATGTCTTTAATTCCTCCCTTAGATATTTTCTGAAAGAATGACATTTCACCTTGATTGTGATGTTACTTTCATCAAGACACGTTGAATGCACCTGAAAATATATCTGATAAGATTTAAGTATATTTTAATCTTCTTCTTTAATTCTATCTTTAACCGTATCCCTCCTGGCTCGCATATCTACAATTTGATTTATTATTATTATTATGGTGAAAAAATTTACAAATATTTTGGCGAATATAGCTGAGGAACCAATCTTCAAAAACTAGCTGTAAAATAGCGTTATGCAGAGTGACAGAATAAAATTAGTCTCTATGATGGTATTTCTTGTTAAAAAAACAAGACGTAAAAGATAATGACTGTTTTGTAGATTTTTTTCACTTTAAGAAATCTCTCCGTTCTTCGGTCGACATGTTAAATACATTTTTATAGTTAGTATCAGAATGATTTTAGTTCGTTCGGCTGTGTCTGATCTCAAGACAAAGTCTGCTAATACTCAATCACTTCTCAAAACTGTCTCCTTTGTTTATATATTTTACGAATCCTACCACTAGTTTGTAATAACTCCTAATTACAGACTTAATATTTCAATTTGAATATTCTCTATTCTTCGTTGATAGAAAATTACTTCAGTTAAGCAACCCTAACCAAGACCTTATAAAACGTTTTGTAGTCAATCTTTAGACGTTGATAATCATAAATAATACTACCGATGATCACGGTAATTTTTCACTATACTTTAGATTTACTGATAATCTTGTTTTATTTTTATGGTAGGCGAACAAAAAGACTATCTACGATCAAAACATTGGGCGTCCTGATAAGGATTACAACGGGCATCGGCTTTTTTTTAGCTATAATTCCCGACACTTAGTATGGTATTCATATCGTATGGTATCCTCTCAAGCAAGAATCAGTACAGTAGTTTTGAAGAGCCAAGCAACATTAATTTATGTATGTACTGTAATCAATAAAGTTCTACAAACGTATTTTGTGCATTCTTAATTATAGTAATACGGTTCATTAGAACTCCTGTTTTTTTCAAGTGTACAGGAAGCTATTTCCGTGTAATCCGACGGTGTCTCGGTCCCATCTACCTCGAATTATCCATGCACTACTGTATTTGTTTCCGTACCAATGATCACCGTACTTGAAAATGTTTTTTATGCAACTCTAAAGTGAGTGAAAATCCCACAGACATTAAAGTTACTCTTGAGACTAGAATATCGAGGATAAACATAATAGATTTATTACATTGCTTACCGAAAACGTTTTGATTACTGCAATATACATTGGGAAGAACTATATCCTTACATATAATCTTCAGAGATGTAGAAATAAAGAATTTTAAATATTTACCATTGCTTAAACCGCCTGAACTGCTCTCTAGTTTAATTGGCAAATTAACACCTATGATACATGTATCCTTAAGTAAGTACTTAAAATGTTTTGCCCTTATGTTCATAGAATCTGTGTATATATCCACGTGTTCTTTCTTTGCTACATTATTTATATCTTTCAAACTATTTTTGAGTATTTTGGATGAAAAAAAGATATAATCTTATTATTAATAAAAATGATGTTGTATGGCCTATAAATAACGCTGGTTTTTTAATACCTTGCTAATTCATTTGGAAGAGTTGAGATAATGTTGCCTAGTGTTTCATTAGAGTCCTCGATGTAAGTACTTCAGGAATTTATAAACATGCTATTTTAGCATGCTTTCGTAAAACTTTATACATTATTATGAGGTTACTGGTATTTGTGTTTGCAAAAACGCAAGAGTTATCGTCAAGAACGGAATTATTTCTTGAACTTATTAGCAAATAAATATAAAATCCTTATATAAAAAAAATCTCATACAAATTGACACTCGATAGTTAACGAGACTGTACCATTCCCATTATATTACATCTGTCAATTCCTTCAAACATACACTGTTGGTCAGCTGGAATTCTGATATGGAAACATAAACACCCGACACTCCGAAAGCCATTCTGACGCGTTTGTTTATTTGATGGCAGACCAAACTTATCTTAATGTTCCGGTCAATGCATCTCGTACTTTTCCCTTGGTGCTCTTAGATACTATAGGATCGATAAAGTATTTATTTTTTAATTTAACTTGCTTTTCAAATTAATTGTCATATCATCTCTTTCCGATTTTAATAATCTAAAAGGGACTATTATTTGCTGTATATTGTTACAATTTGGTAACATTGCAAACATGTTAACACTTGTATTAACAGATGTAACACTTGATATGGCCTAAGCCATAAATATTCACTAAACGGTATTATCAATGTATTCAATAAACATATGAATAAAATAAAAATAAATAAATAAAAATAAAAAAAAATAGACTACCAGCGGCTAAAGTTGAGGATAGAAACAAATGTTTCCGTCTTTATACGACCATTTTGACGCTGGGAGATTACGATAAATTATTTACGTTTACGCTGTATGTAAATGAGAGAAAAGATAGAATGCAGAAAGTCAGTTTTTCGGGCCTTTGTCCACGAGAATACTTGTCGTGTGCGAGGCTTTAACTTTGTGTGGCTTGGACCTATGTTTGTTTACACCAGACAGTTTGATATCGTAATATAAACTGACAACACTCGCACAGATGTCATTTAGGTTCATGTATACAATACAGAGATTAACGAAAGATGATTCAGTATTTATTGACCTTTAACTACCGTCCTCCACATTTCTGTCGCATTAGTACTGCGGTTGTAGCTCAAAGGCACGAAATTTTTAAGTGTGATTTATTGTGCGGTTTAACAATTTATCTTGCATTTACTTTATAATAATTGTTTTTGAATATTCTGGTTGCATGTGACTAGGGTAAACGTAGTTTTATGAGATCAGTTATATTTTATTTATTAATTGAAAACTGTAGTAAATAAAACCTTCTACAGATTTTAGCGCAGTTTAGCTAAAAAGACTTATAATCGCAAGATAATTAACATACACTAATTATATCTTATTAACTGATCGTACACAATTAACTTTATGTACAATATAACATTTGACACATTATAAGCTTTATTTATGGAAACGCATTAGAAATAATAACACAATTTTGACAGCAGTATTTACACAGCGGCTCAGAACATTCTAGACATATTGGCTGTTCAAAGTCAGCTTACAAAGTGTAACTAGTCCTTCTATTTTTGTTGCTGGACAAATTCTACATTGTTTATAACAATTTATCTATACAAATAGAAACATTTGTAAATTTCTGGAGGTTGCAGTTTTTCGAAATCATCTTCATCGTCTGATGCACTTCGTTGATATTCGGTATCATGATCTTTTACTAAATTACTTCTGCACTCTGTTGCACAATTCCCCTATTCTCTTTAATGCCTTCTAAAAGTTGGTCATTAGATACAGCACCTGAATCACTGTCTTCTTCGGCTAACCCGTCGCTGATGGTCAGGCACGATGACGGTAGTTAAAGGTTAAGCTTGGAATTTGTAGATATTGGCATAATAGGTTTTATGAATATATAAACTGATCAAGATAAGTCGATGAAATGATGTGGGTAACAAATTCTCTTTGTCGTTTATTTTAAGTTGTATAAAGATTGAAAAAATATAAGGTCTACTTATTTATAGTTTTTTTAATTTTCGGTTATAGTAGAAATGTTTCATTAACGGATGGTTGAAAACTCATTCCGCTGCCCCCGCTAACGATACCATCCCTTTTAAAAGAAAAAAAGAAAATAACACGAAAAGAGAGAAAATTAATTACCCG
>JBAIZL010000003.1:154488428-154590928 GCA_036971475.1 Prosapia bicincta | reverse complement strand
GTCTTCAAAGCATGGTGAGGCAAATTTATGATATGATAAATTTTATGTGTTTCCAGCTGACATAAATTAGACCATATGACAGATCACTGACCTTACCATGACTTTAAATACACTTTATACACAACGTTCCCAGGGTATACTTATTAGATGGAATTTTAAATACTTGCTCATTTAACTAGGTAGAAGGCAACTCTCGACAGTTTGAAGGTTGGAGGGGTGAAGCCCCGTTGCAGATATGGCGCCCGAACGCGGGGCTCGAATTAAGCATGCACAAACAGGCACAAAAATTATTAAATTATAAAATACATAAGCCCAAATAAGTACCAAAATTAGTGGGTAATTAGTCGTAAAATAAATAAAGGTAATTAATATATGTAAAGTCAACGAGAATAACAATGATAGGCAGGGAGTAAAGCCTAAATATAATAAATATTTAAACAAAAATTAAAGAAATAATGAATCAACAAAATAAATAAAATAAATTTAGTTATGAGAGCAAAGAACATCCTAAGACATTACTACAACCTGCACCGAAGGGCTAAATCAAATAAAATATAAAAGAATAAAATAATATTTCAATAATATAAAAATAAAAATAATAAATAGAAAATATTTCTAGTCGTATAAATAAATTAGTTTAAAATTTATTTAAATAAAAGCAACATGGCGAAATCGGAAACAAAATCCGACATGGATAAGTTATTAGCTTATCTAAAAGTCGAGAAAGATAAAGAGAAAAAGGAAAGGGAGTTAGAGAGATTAAAAGAGAAAGAAGAACGCGAGTTAGAAAATGCGGCTAGGGAGGAACGCGATGAAGGAAGGCGTTTAAAAGGACGAACTACATAAGGCGGTTAGAGATGCCGAAAGGGAAGAAGATAAAAAACAAAGGCAAAAAGAGTTAGAGTTAGCCGATAAACGGTGGGAGATGGAAAAATTAGAACGGCAACAAATATTAGAAACATTTCAAGACGAAATGAACAGATATAGGGTGGATTCTGATAATAGAACGAGCCAATTAGAAGAAAAAATGTGCGAACAAGCGGTCGCGATTGAACAAATAAAAAATGATGTAGAAGCTAAACAAAATAAATTTAGCGAAAAAGTTAAGCAAATAAAAAAAGACGTTAGGTTAGTTAATCAACACGTCAAAAAGCTAGAAAATAAAAGCACGAGTTCAGGGACGGTGGGTTCAATAACCCAGATATGTTTGCCTCCGTTATCAAGCAACTTGCGGGAGAGATCATATCGTAAGATAGAATTTTAGGGAACATCTCGGGAAGACCCGATAGAATTTCTATGCGAAATGGAATCGCTATTTTCCGAAATAGATAACACTATGGAGGAAAATATAAAACTAAAAATCATAGAAAGATATTTGCAAGGTTCAGCCGACAGTTGGTAGAGAGCGGTTAAGAGGGGTACCGAGACGTATCAGGAATTTTGACGGGAGTTTACTCGGCACTTCTGGAGCTTTCACCAACAAGAAAGAATTCGGAGACAAATTAGTCAGGGCAGGTATAATAGTAACTGGCCTTCCAATATGGCGGAATATTTCGTCATGATGGTAAACAAAGCAATAAATCTAGACCCAGTATTTCCCGAAAACCAGTTAATTTTATGATTATGAAACATTTCGGGACCAATGTACAGTTAGCTAGTGTGGGCAGCCCCACACAAAATATCAATCAGGCTATTGCGTTTCTTCAAAAACTGGACAACGTTACAGAGAACGACCGCGGTAACGGCAATGCAAACCTGGCACCGCCGCGCTTTGTCACTTCTCACCAACAAAAACCTGACCAAAACCCGAAATACTATGGTGAAAACGAAAACTAAGGTTGAAGGTTGGCGGGGTGAAGCACCGTTGTGACACACAAACACACACACACACACACACACACAACACACACCCACACACACACACACACACACACGCACACACACACACACACACATACAACGTTGCTATTATTAGTGTAACTGAATACACCTTTACAAACCGATAAACGTTCAGGTTGAATACATAAATATGAATATATATATATATATATATATATATATATATATATATATATATATATATATATATATATGTATATATGTGTGTGTGTGTGTGTGTGTGTGTAACCTTAATGGGAAAATGTAATCAACACACGAATCGAGAATAGAAATAAATCTTTATTAATAAACAATATTGATTAAAAATAACACAATACAAGTGTATTCCTATAGTGAAAGTGTCCATATATTTTGCAGTTTTATGGAATCCTCCGTTTTCTGCTTTTCTCATTTACTTAAGTTTATATCCTATATCCAAAGTATGATAACGATTCTGTAAGGGGGAACAAACTCCCGGGTTTATCGAAGAACAAAGAACAAGAGAAGAGTTTTTTGCAAAGTTTATTATAAGTTGCACACCAACGTTATATGTTTGTAAATAAGATATTTGAAAAAAACATTGATAGACACGTATTTTCAATATAAACATTAGACAACTTTGAAACGCCATTTACACCTTCCGCATTCCTGAATCATATTGTGGGCTTAAAATTTATACAAATGAACTGTTAAGGGAAAACAACTTGATATATCCAGCACTCATATCTGTAAGAAACACTTAAAAACAGTATTGCTATACATCTACATCCAAACTATGATAAGTCCTTGTTTTATTAATGAGTGTTTTTTTTTTAAATATTTTATATGTTTCCTTCATAGAGCGTCAGTAATCACGTTTTTCAATATCTCTCTAAGCTTCTATCTTGTAAATATATTTCTATTTCCATCGTTGTTATTATTTCGTAAGCATATGTAATGTAATTCCAAGTCTGACTGGGAAATGTGCCTTTAGATGAGCAGTGGTTTGGGGTATAAGATGCTCTAAGTCACAGTAAATGCTTAAAATAATTGAAGTAATGTAGGACGCGCGATTTGGTGTCTGCGTCGGAGAGCTGTGACAGTACTTTATTGTTCTGTTGACACGGTTTTACAGTTCGCTGACCACTACACTCTACTCTACTACCGCGCTTGTCTAAAAACTTTCTATTTTAATCACGTGAAACATTACAAGTTTTTTAAAATTTATATAACGACTTAGGGTTGCTGAAATTTGTAGAAGCCACAGATTAATTTAATTAGAAAGATTTTACCAATGAAAATACCAATAGCATAAGAATAGTTTGAGCAAAGTATTAAAAATAAAAAGCAAAAAGGAATAATTTTTAATTGTATAAATTATTGAATCTATAATAACTCAGTAAAACAGCGTTACTAATTATATATATGTTACAAAACAGTATTATGTTCATATTTAGCCTAATGTTTAATAGATCCAAAATGTTAATATACTTATACATACTTCTATAGTATCCTTATCTAGGTCTATACTTATGCAATTTATATAGTCTAAAGCACTAGTTATATATACTTTTAAATATAAATTATTGAGTAACACTTACCAAAAATATATACAATATGATTTTGAACCTGTTGGTATGATTTTGACGGTTTTGTTATTACTTCAAATGCACTTGTTTTTAATCCGCGTGTCTTGAAAAGATTATTCCTAAGGCTACAGGCTTACAATGAGTATGATGGGGCATAGACTAGGCCTAGGTGTGTCTCGATAATTCGAGTTGAACGGGTCGGAGACCGCCTCTCATTAACGGAAACTAAGATTACACTGAAATACTGTGCATTCCTGTGCATTGAAAAACATACGACGACTAATAAACCCTAATAATTAAAACCCCTCACATATAAATCAATCTAGTGACAGCCTGATCCGGATTTATTAACAGGGGAAATATATACAGTCTTGCTAATCATAAGTCTCGTCATTGTTTGATGGGTTTGCTTCTTTCAAGAGAGTCACTTTTCTCATACGTCACGCACAAGAGTAGAGATTTGTGCTTTCTAAGAGTCATTTGTCGACTGTAGAAACTTAAAACGAAAATAAAGAAAGATATTTATCATCCATTGACCTTCTGTTAGACATCTAAACATAACTGATAAGGACATTCTAACACAACTGATGAAGTTGGGTAAAACACCAATCTGTAGTACGTTAGTGAAATAAATGATACAACATAATGAACAACATCAGAAAGAGAAGGAAAAAATTAGGAAGTATTTATATAAATATTTCTTCGGTGCCCGACTCATTTCTTATGCTTGGCGTATTGATATAAAGTTTTCTAGAACGCCAGATTGAATTCCTTTATGTCAATAACACTTCTTGGACGCCCAAATCATTTCCTTCCAAATAGATAAAATAGGCTGAAATTTAAAAAAAATCGAATTCAATGGAAACTCGGAAAAGCAGGACTCTGCTGTACGCATTATTAAAATCAATCCTTAATACGATACAAAAAAATCGTTTTGGTAATTTTTATTAAATATTAACAATTAATATAAATAATGAAACATAAACTAGGCGTAAAACAGCTATTCTACCATACAATCTGTAACATAAAATCAGTTGTTATGATGTTCTATGTTATCACTTATTCCAAGCCAAATGGGACGGAGTAATTTTTGATTAGCAACTGAGTCTATTATATTACCTTGCCCTTTTTGTGAAAACCTTTTTCTCCCATATAAAACCGAAATGAAATAATTAAATTTTAGTAATGAAATATTATTTTAACAAAACTGTATTACCGAGTGTCATCCACTACAAATTTTAAAATGTGTATTTAAACTTTAATGGATGATTAAAAGGTTGTATACTAACAATTGACAATTTGTAAAAGAGTTTGAACTAATAGAAGGAATTGAAAAATAGCAAGTATGGGAGTGCATATTAAAAATAAAGGTTTACTACGACACAATATTGGTGACATTTTTAATAAACTGTGACTTATTTATTTTAAATAATAAACCCCTTAATCACAAAAAATATATATTAGAAAACACCTATGTACATTTTTATAGGAAAACGGACTACTTCACAGGTATTGTCACAATTATAAATCTTTGACAGAAGGATTATTTTTGTGATAATTTCCATTGTAGGTAGTTGATTTTAAATTGAAATGTAAATTAGAAAAGAATAAATTTTTTATGTGCGGATAGGAGGTTTTTTTATTTAAAAGTAAGTTAAAAGATACTTGTAAAATAAACAGTATCAATGCCTCATTCATTTGCGCTTTCATTCATTGACAATCTAACTTAACGCCATTGGCTGAAGCATCCGATATTGGAATGCAGTAGCAGCAGAAGTTTTAAACTTCAAAGAAAAGTTTTAAAATTAATTTTTAATATTATTCCCAATACAAGTTTTGTTAGAAATTTGGCGAAGAAATATTAAATGTAGAGATTACAAAGTTGGCTTTGCATAATGGCTGTTGCTGGAATTTAAAAAATAAACTATTACGTAATGGACTGTTCAAAATGGAAGTGAACCACTAAGATGGGAAACTCATATTTAAGAAGTATTCCTACAGTGGGACAGAACATGGGTCGTCAAGTTGATGTTTTACTCATAGTACGTGCTTTAATATGGAAAGATTGAAACGTTCCTCAATATGGTGGTTCAATGGAACATTATAGACTAAGTAATAGTTTATTTTTAATTCACCTAGAAAAAAAATTTGTAATATTTGCGTTTAAAACTATTCGCTAAGTCTGCAACAAATCTTTATTAGATTTAACAGTTGAAACATTAATTTTAAACTTCTCTTTGATGTTTAATAATTATTTCTCTCTGTGTAAAGAAACTGTACCTTCAACTGAACATCTCCTGAAACTTTTACTTTTATTTTTTTTATTATACGCAATACGTGTATTTCATATTTTTTCACGAAAATATTCAGAAAATTTTTTAACACTTATGAACTAGTTTATTTTAAAACCTATTCAATTTTGTTTTTTTAAAGTTTTATGTATTATAAAAGCAAATAAGAATACTACCACTTAAACTTTGTGCAAAAAAGAATTAGCATTGTTATACTTCCGGTAATTTATGAAGCATTCAAATTTTGAACACGGAAATACTTGTATTATATCATTGGAAGGATATTGGATAAACAACTGGATATTTATAAATCTAAGCTTATTTACATCCTTCGTTATACATTTTTAAATAATATACTTAAACTATATGACAAAGGATAGGTAGATTATTAGATAGAATGTAGTCCTTTGAACTCATTTGTTAACTTCAAATTATGTCCTATTTAAACTTATACCAACTAATATTTTCTTCTAATTTACAAATTAACTTTGCGCATACGTTTTGAGAAAAAACAATTCATGACAGGAAACATTAAAGAATTTTAACGCATCAGGAAACGTCCAAAAGAAATATAGAACTTTTGTAAATGTTATACTTTATGTTGCCATTATGAATGCGTTACATCTTGTTCTATTTACTTAATCCCTTATTTTATTGTTTTAAAATGTATATATCCCTTCAAATCTAAGACAAGTTTTTGTTAATATTCTTGTATATTTCAATTCACATAGGTGGAACCTGTAGTGTATTTAACAGTTAATGATTATAAAACACTTTTACATAAAGCCAGAATTACCTAAATAATACATTTATGAATTATCTATCGCATTATTATACAAGAGTTGTATCAGGCAGGTTCTGAAATTTTGCGATACTTCTCTAAGACGATATCTTATAATGAAATTTTATACATTCTTTAGAGTTTTAAAGCTATAATAGAATTGTTGCCGCTCTCAATCGACAAGCGGTGGTGAACACCCCTGAGACACGCTTCTATATATATTTCTTTGTTTTCTTTCCATTTCCCCTCTATCGGACTTGTTTTACGAACTGGGACAAACCTCCTCAGGGACCTTAAATGTTTGAGGATAGGTAACAAATATCCTTCCTCAAAACAGATGAGGTTCGCTTACAGCGAAACTTATGGGGAAGTATAAGACTACATGTCACCACTAAAAATAATAAACCATTAAAAAACAAAAATATACAAATTTATTATTCGAAAATTTAGAAATGATTTCATTAGGAATTATATTTGTAGTCTAAATGCTAGCATAATAAATGATGTTGGGAAAATATGTCATTTAGTCACTGTGTTTAAAAGCGATATATATATATATATATATATATATATATATATATATATATATATATATATATAATTATATAAATATATATATATATATATATATATATATATATATATACATTTATATAACTATATATATATATATATATATATATATATATATATATATATATATATATATATATATATATATATATATATGCGTATTTGTGTTGTACATGAAAATTTGAGTTTGTAAATTACCTCAAAGGGTCATCGCTATTCTATTGAAACTTAAATAAGGGTTTACATAAAGGAAAAAGTTATTTATGGTATAGAGGGTTCATTTAATTAAAATATGTGAAAATGTATGTATAGCAAAACATTTTTTTATCAATATCATCATATTGCTATGTCCGTAAAATATTGAGAAGGAGAAATGTGACTCGGTACTCCTCTTTTAAATAGGTCTTTTAAAATAGCTAAAGACTTTTTGGATTGTTTAACCAAAGAAATATGATTTTTTAAATTATATTTAGAAATAAAACTGTCTACTATTTTATAAATTAGGAAATATTTTTATTATTTCAACCGCAGTTCTTCCATGATAAAGCATAGAATATTTAAACAATAAATTAATGTGAATATTTTATGGACTTGTAACTCTCTGTGCAGACAACCTTTTGACTCCCACTAATTTAATCTGACAACGTGTCATAAGCCATAAACAATATAATGCTTATACTCTATAATATATTTACAGTTTTTCGTTTGTAGTTCAGGCAATTTCTTCCATTTAAAAAGTACACTCAACGGACATTTTTTTATTTACTAAATGTATCAGTAAAATCTCTAATATTATTTTTCATATATAAAATAAACTAGAAAACTATATGTTTTATCCACATATAAATATTTTTAATAATGTATATAGAAGAAAGATAGTTGGAAAATTTGTATGGTAATGATATATATATATATATATATATATATATATATATATATATATATATATGATAATCTAGTATTTTTTTAAAATTAGAAACGATATCTAATATGAATGGTTTTATTATAAAACTAATTAAATTATGAATAAGTTTTAAAAAGGTTATCTTACCTATATATGCCTTACCATCAACATAGATAGACCTTTTAGTTATTTAGAGGATAGCTAGTGAGAAATATTCACAAAGGTAAATGTTAAATTAGTTTACTCAAAATCTTACCAATAATTAGTTTTTAATATTGGTAGAACTAGAACTTGAACTAGAACAAACAATATTGCTAGAACTAGAACAAATACACTAGTTCAAAACAGACTACGAAGGCGACATCGTCGCCGAAACTAGTCTATTGTGATCTAGTGTGTATGTGTAATATCACCTATTCTTTGGTAAGATTATGAGTAAATTACTTTGACTTTTATCGTTCATACATTGACTAATGATGAAGGTTTTATCCAAGGAATCCAACTTCACTTACAAGGCCTAACAGTTCAAAATTAAATTCAGCGACATGAAATTGAAATTAAAGCATTTACTGCGATTAAATTGCATACGAAATTTTTGATTCAATTTATATAACCATACAATCAGATTTCATATTTATATTTTACACTACTTAAAACGGTGCAAAAACCGCTTTTAAATAGATATAAAATTAAATAGAGGTTACTTAAACCTAAAAGTCTACATAAAGAAAATATGTCAATAAGTTATTTCTAATCCATCACTTGCTTGAGCTAGTGGTACATTAATTCCCCCTACAGAGTAATATCACTAATATATTATTTAATATTATTAAATAAATATTAGTATATCATTTATAGCCAATAATATAGTATTATTACCAAGGGCTGCGAGAGGTTTCTGGCGTTTAGATGTCTGTGTTCAGATTGAAAATAATAATTATAATAAATTAAAATGTAACTGTGTATTGTAACAACTTTCACTAGTTTATAATAGAGAAGGTTTTAATTTAAATCCCTCACAGAGACAAAACCGTTTTCACTCCATTATGCTCTAGGCTAGGCACACTGCCATTATCATTAGACACTGATGGTGATTGCTCAGTGGAACCGTAATTGTTTTGTCTCAAGCTGCTCTTTTTGTGAAAATATTTTACTAGAAATTTATGCAAGTCCTATTAACATTTTTCATTACGGTAAACGTCTATAACACCAAACTCCAAAGCAATATATTTTTATCATTGGAAGGAATTTTTCTGACTTAAAACATCATTAATTATAGATTTGTGAGGAATAGAGTTTCTTTTTTAACGATTCTGTCATCAGTTTCGGTTAAAATTGTTCAATTAAAAAAAAAACAATTTGAACAGTATTTGTTTTAGAAAATAACAAAAATGATTCTCCCAAATCCACGAAATCAATTCTGACTGGGACTTAACACCCTGCGAACTCTGATAGAATCTGACAGTTTATTCAGTTTTTCTTGCCTTAGCTGCTTTAGACGTTGTCTTTATGTAACGCATACCAGTCTAGCATAACAAGTCATAGATGCTACCATGTAAGCTACAGTGTTATGTATTTACAATGATGCTAATTTAGCTTAATTAATTTGTTTTACCTAGGAAATACAAAGACAGATGCCGATGAAAGATTTATAATGAGGTCTAGATCAATAAACCATTTGGTGCTTTAATTATCATAACCGGCAAAAAAATGTGGGTAACTATTACAAATAATATTTTTAAAAATACAAGGTAAAAACAACAATCTTTTTAATTGAGTAATTTTTGTGTAAATTATTTGGCATTTGTACCCCTCTAAGGGCCAATTTTTACCTCTGGAAGGTCCAACGTATCAAACGGGATGGGTTTGGCCCATCTAGGACCCAAGTCCCTAGTGTGAGAATTCAGTCTTTAGGTAAAACCAACTGAGAACGGTTAAAGGTCCGATTGCATTACCCCACCCGAACTAATCAGTCGGAGTATTTGGTTTTGCAGGTTTCGAAAACCTGGGTAATTTAGGTTTCCTGGGTAGTTCAGGAAAATTGAATGAAAATGTCTGTTCGCAGAATTGTCTAAGGAAGGGGGGTCTCCAGTCGCATAGACAAACCTCGTAGCTAGTGCTTTCGGACTCTTACAGACTGGTACCTATAGTCGCGGTGCCCTTCGTTTAGCTTTGTGTTACGGTTTTTAAGTTGGATTCCTGAGGGCGTGGTCTAACATGATGGACGGTAGATTTCTTTTTATTTAACAACTATCTGTGAGTTCTTCTACAAAAGGGTGGAGATAATATATAAGTACTTACAATCACCATTCTTCTTTTTTCTCCTCCTACAATTGTTTTCACATTTTTTAACAATTTAACTAACGTGTGATTTATGTGTAATTAGTATAAAAAACACCTGCTAATATTTTCTACAATTTTTTAATTAAATTCTCCTTATCAAATTCGTGTTACCTATTTAAATAATATAGTATTTTCATCCATATCAAAATATTTGATAGAAAATAAATCTAAAATAATCTCTATAAAACTCTAATTTGTCGTGTTGCATATAAAACTCGCATAAAGATCCTTCTCATAATTTCAGATAATGGAGTAGAGGTACGGATAAATTTTTCGGAGAATTAATAATTATCTGAAGGACCACTCCTCCGATGTGTAATAAATAAAACAAAATTATCTTTTTTTACCAAATATTTTTTAAATAATGCACAAGGGACCATTGTTTTATGAAAATCACATGAACGTTTTTTATTTAATTTTCAAATCTATTATTATTTGTAGATTTGTTGTTTGGTATGAAATTATATTTAAGAAGTATAAAAATAAGTACCAAGTATTTAGGATTATAAACTATTACACCACATAATGAATAACAAATATATACTATTATTGTCACGGTTACTATACTTTAGTAATTGAATTGTACCTTATATTTGGGGTGTACAAATTTACTGGATATAATATACCGATTTCCAACCGACTCAGAGAGGTTGCATATTATTATTATTGCAGACTACGTTTACATTCTACAAATTGATATCCTTTCAATAATACGAATAATGTAAGTAAATAGTTTATCTAGTTAGAGTCCTAGATTCTTCAATGGAATTGACAACGTATTTGTAAGGACCGACATATTTCTCACTAAAGCTTCTTTTACACTAGACTCAAAATGACGTCCACGCCACGCCTCGGAACTCAATTTAATCCGCAACAATGACAAGTGTGTGATTACATTTCAAAATATAGGGCACGCTTTATCCAGTTTCAATACACCCTAACAGCCGTCTCCTATACAGCAAAAAGTTTTTCTTGCCATCTCCGCCATTCCTCGATTGAAAGTGATTTCCAACAAAGCTAAAGATAAGAAGAGATGTTTATAAATTACAAAAGTAAGTAAAACTCAACGATTTATAAACAATAACATGAAAATAACTCTTCACAAATTCCCAAAGAATGTACTTATTCATTGATCCACCTAAATACAATTTAGGTTTTAACATAGGTTTTAAGCTCATTAGAAACCGTTACAGAATAGTTTTTAGATCAAACTAGTGGTTATATAACAAAACTTTCCACAAAGGACAATATAGTTACAGAACCTTGATTAATCCCTTAAAGTAAAATTATGAGGGTCTCTCCGCCGTTGCAACTCTGTTCCTTTTTAACCCACAGATGTGAGCAGGCTTCTGAAGGGGGTTAAAACAGTTCTCGCGTTAACGGTAATGAGTTATATACAACTTTTAGTTGTATAGGAGACATGATTTCAAGATATAACTAACTGTAAAGTTTCAAGAAAGTCAGTTTACTCTAAGGGATTGTATATTCATGAATTGTCTGGATCTTCCTGAATTAATTAGTAGATACTTCATTTTATACTATCTGAAACATTACTTAATACATTTAAATTTTTATAAGGCACTGGTAATTTATTCTTATTAATATATACCAAAACGTGAGCTATGTTTTCATGTTATCAAGTAATATAATGGTCTTCGACAATTCAGTCTTAGAATAGCATTAATAATACAGTAGGGCTCTTTTACATAAGGAGTTTATAGACATAGCTATTGAAAGGTTTATACGTATACTAGTAGTGGTTCTATACATTTTATTAACAGTTTAGGATGTAAATTTTCTCAAAGATTGAAATAAAATTAATTTATTATTAAATAAATTAATTTTCTGTTTTGGTGTATATATATATATATATATATATATATATATATATATATATATATATATATATATATATAATTCAACGTTTTTATTTATAATAATATGTAAATTAAATACAGTGTTTGAATTACTATTTATATACATACAAATATAAGTTCAATACCACAAAAAAGGCGTCTTAAACAAAACAATTATAAGTGTATTAATTAAATAGATTAATTATATAATGTACATATTTAAAATAAATAGTATTGTTAAATTAAACCTTGCTTAAACTAATCAGCAATGAAATAATCTTCAAGTTATAACTAAACCTTTTTGAAGACATGGATATGTTTTAAAATATTTATGTCGTGGACTTAGATAAAAAAATGTTACATTTATATAAAAAAAAGGTTTACAATGAAAATAATATAACAAGGTTTGATTGTAATGTCATAGATGTTTAATCTTTGTTTTCTCTCTAAAATTGAAACAAAAAAAATATCGTTATCATGTAAAATATATTTTCCAATAACTTCGAGATACAGCTTTATAATCTTCCAAGAGACAATCACAGAATCAACGTTCTACAAGTTAACCCCTTATTTAACCCTGTAAAGTTAATGAGCCTCACGTAATTAACGATATGTTATCGAGGAGCCTTCCCATTACAAGGCTTTTACAGTACATAAATTAAGCCGTACCCTAATTAACTGAGAAGTTGAATTATCCCGAGTTAGGCTGTAAGGATCTATCTTTCTAGGCAGGAATTGAGGATAGCCACAAGTCTACTCACGGGACACTGTGGACTAAGGAAACATCTGCATAAAATGGGTATCTACAAAGATAAACCAGTGTGCAGATTATGCGGGCAAGAACTGGAGACTGCCACACACATCATTTATAGATGTGAAGCACTTGCCGAGTGGCGCTTCAGCCTCTTTGGTGATAGTACAGCTCTGGTGGATGCTAAAGGTAAAACACTAGTCAGGAAACTCCTAAACCTGGTAAGAGAGAAGGGGTCTCTCTTTGACTAGATCAGGGAGGTAAGTAGAATATAGCTTAAGGTAGCGGTGCTTCGGGCAGTTTAAACTCGCTCCCAAGTTTAAAAAAAAGCTGTAAGAAAATCTCAAGGAAGATACATCACGATAATGTTTTTACGGTTTTTATAGGTTAATAGTATTGCGATGTAGTATATAAATGTGTACTTTAGTTTGCTCAACTTTGAAGGTAACGTTAGTTCTATTTGCGCCATTTTAAAGAAAATATGACGTTCCTTCTAAATGTGTAATCATACCTTTGTTTGATGTAAGCTACTAATGGAAAATCATTCGTCATTAAAAGTTGCTATCACAAGCATTATTAAAAATCGTACTGCACCTGCTATACAAAATTGTGCTACAGCATCGCACCTCCCTAAAATGTTAATTCTACCTTTATATCATCTTTAATTATGGTATTTTCTGTAACCCATTAAAACCTTCAAATATATTCTGAGGACAGGTAAGAGTTTTTCCTTCCTATGGGATATTACTAATTAGTCTTCAAACTGTATATTGTTTACTACATTGTTATGCAAGTTTCAAAAATTTCTTTTCCTGATTCTCCCTATCTAACCACATCCTGTTTTCGAGGGCGAATAGTTTTAGACATTAGACAAAACAATTTACAAGTACGTGTGAAAATACTGGTCATCAAGTTTAGCCTGACCGATCAGATGCCTAGGAGAGGAATGTAAATACGTAGAGGCGAGTAAGAACTCGCACCGTGGAAGAAAACGAAGTCATTTTATACGCCATACTATTTAATTTCTTGTACACTATCTGATCATTATCATTAGCTACAGATTGTCTCAGGAGTAACAATAGACATCAAAATCTGTGTTAGTGTGAATCTATGGTTCCACTGTCACGCTAAACCAGACAAGCTGTGACAGACACTTCAGTTTCCGTCGCTCTGGAAGTATCAGTATATTTACTAACGTGAAATTAGTTTTATGATAAACCAATGATAAACGAATAATATTAATTATTAAAATGAATTAATTGACACTAAAACATTATGCGTGTGCAAATTATATTTCATTTACAAATTATAATATTTATACAATTAGGTAGGTACATAACAATTCATTTTATAATAGTTTATATCCTAATTTTGGAAAAAGATTGATCAAACATTGTAATTATAAAGAGCTATATCTTGGAGCACCTCACTGGTGCTTTATTTTGTAAGGAAACGTGACAAGAATAATGCGTAATACAAAAGTCTAAGAAGCCATATAGAAAGAGATAACGCTACTCGCAAAAGTCCTTTCATTTGATGAAAAGGCCATATTTCACAAATGGCGTTTGTACGTCGTTCAAAATTCATTATTACCATCTTTTCATATATATGATGTGCTATAATAAGTTACTTGTTAGTCATAAAAATTTATTCAAAACTTTCAGTTTGCAAAAATCAATATGATATTTTTAAACAAAATCATACAGAAATTACGGTAAATTGTAATTATTTCTTTATGAACAGTAATATAAAACAGTTATTTTAACGTTCTGTTGTGGGGTGTACTGTGGGTTTATGTTGAGATTTAAAATATTGGCATTTTTAGTAAACTCACAGAGTACAATAACGTAAAGATTAGCGACATTCACTGCATTTATAGTAGTTTACAAACATGTCTAATCCTACTACTTTGAAATTAGAGTTATACACAATTGCTGTTTTATTTCTGAGGTATGAACAGTTTCTTGTAAAACACGAACGGATTGAAAATTATTTAAAGTTTTAAAAAATATTACTATTTTAGGATCGTAATATAATCTACTGATTAAATTACTAAACATTATAATCTAATATTTAAATAGTCCTTTTAAGAGATTAAATATTTTTACCAAATAACTATCACGATATTTACTGGTGGGCAAGTGTGTGCGGCTTATAATAGTATCACTTTTTCTTGTGTAAGAACATAATTTGAAATTCTTATTTTATCAACAAATATGAGGTATATTTTTATGACAATATATACAGTATGATGAGAAGCAAAATAAAAATTTTCTGGGAAGTTGTTAACGTAATACGTCGTAAATATTCCAGAATTTAAAAATTAATAAACGGATGTATATACATTATTATAAACATTTTGCATGTTGGATGTGTATGGATATTCTAAGTTTTATTATTTAATTATTCATACATAATAATATAAGCGATATTCAAAATCAAACATTGGTCTCCGTACAAATATACATACTTTTAAACATATAACGAATATAAATATAAATATATATATATATATATATATATATATATATATATATATATATATATATATATATATATATATAACTAATTATTAATATGTATAATATATTATTAATATATATATATTTAAAACTAATAAAATTAATAAAACCCATAGACAAACATATTTACAAGTTAAAGATTGAAAAGATGAACTACAAAATAACAATCTAATTAGAGTTGAGGCTGATAAGAATAATGCTATTGAAATTATTGATAAGGACAAACACATAAATAAAACAAAAAAATATATAAATGAAAATCAATTTAGTAAAATATATACAGATCCTACAAAGAAATAAAATGAAATAAAAAATTTAATCAAATCTTCTTATAAATTATTTAATAAAAATAATTAGTAATTATATGAACGATAATCCAAAAATTCCAATATTGAATGGACTTATTAAATTACACAAAATTGAGAAACCAATTAGACCATTAGTAAATTTTATAAATGCCCCTTCCTATAAAATATCAAAAATCATAACATCTATTCTTAAAGATAAAATGAAACTAAATAATAATCATACCATAAGTAATTCTATTAACATAAATGAAAAATTAAAAATAATTAATATTGATAATAAAACAAAATTAATAGCATTAGATATAAAGGATATGTACACAAATGTTCCTATAAAAGATACTCTCAATATTATAAAATCTAGATTAGAGCAAAAGGAAAAAGATAGAAAATTAATATTAGAAATTATAAATACATTAAAAATAATATTAAATCAAAATTATTTTTCAAATAATAATAAAATGTACAAACAAGAAGATGGTCTTGGCATGGGTTCTCCCTTATCGAATATAATATCTGATATATTTTTACAATTCATAGATGATGAAATAAATAAAATTATACAGACATTTGATTAAAACGGTTATTGGTTTAGATATATAGATGATGGTTTGTATGTATCTAATAATAATGGTGTAAAATTAAATACTCTTTTAGATAAAATAAATGAGATAAATAAAAATATTAATTTAACTTATGAAATGGTGAAAAATAATAAGATCAACTTTCTAGATATAATAATTATAAGACATAATAATGAAATTGAAATTAACATATATCGTAAACCAATACAAACTTAAAAAATTATACCTAATAATTCTAACCATCAGTATAATCAAAATATGGCTACATTATACAATTTATTGTATAGATTACATAAAATACCTATGAATAATGAAAACAAAACAAGAGAGAAAAACATTATCTATCAAATTGCAATTGAGAATTGCTATAAAAAGAAAACTGTTGATAAATTTAACTATATTATTTTATAAAAACAAAATATTAATCTAATTTACAAAAATAATGATGAAAATGTCATATGGACTTCAGTTACATCTTTTGGTAATAAAATAAAAAATATCACAAAATTGTTTAAAGGTAGCAACATAAAATTCGCATATAATACTAATAATAAATAATTAAATATAATTAATAATAATTATATTATTAATATGCATAAAACACGGTGTATATAAATTAGAATGTGATTATAGTAATAGAGTTTATATAGGACAAACTAAGAAAAAAACTTAAAGATAGATATAAAAAGCATTTTAATGCATACGAAAAGCCAGAAATGTATAAATCAAATTTTGCTAGTCATTGTATTAATAATAATCACATATTTCCTAATATAGGTAATATGATACTTGTAAATGAAATTAACAAAGGCCTGAGAATGAATATTTATGAAGCTTTAGAAATACATAAATATAATACTAAAAATGAGTTGATAATTGAACAAATACAAGTAAAATCTAAATTTGATACTATATTCAGTGTTTGTAATGTCAGGGCAGAAAAATATAAGTTTACCAACATTGTAGTTGATTTGGCATAACTTTTTATTTGATCTAATTTGCACATATGTTAATTTTAATTGTTTACTATTCCTGATGATGTTGGTACTGTTAGCCAATGAAAAGCTTTGAATTGAATTTGTATTTTGACTTAGTTCTTTATTAATATACAAGAATACATATTGCGATATTTGTATCTATAACCTTACAGGGTTGTACTCGTATTTTGTGTGAAATAGAAGTGAATGTATTTTTTATATAAATATTATGTAAGATATGTCTATATCAGTTATATAACCATTATGTCTTCGAATGTAACCCCTGAATGAAAAGATATAATATTTATTTTTTTAAATTAATTATTCACTCGTGATTACATTTTTATTTAGGTATTATTTGTTTTGAAACATGTTAAATACTACTTTCCCTTTGTTTGAGGCCTGAACAATTAGTATAGTACCTTCTGTCTCTTTGGAAACCTATTCATTTATGTTTAAAATTAATTTTTACATTGTAATAAATCATACATGTGTAAATGTAGCAGAGCCTCTCTAATTCGTCACGTTCGGGATCGAGTTAGTAATAAATCAAAACAAAATGAATTACGGAAGTCGTGAAAATGACATATAATTGTGGACAACATAAAATATGTACGCAAATAGTTATGCAATGTAATTGTTGTTGTACTAACATTATTTACTGTATGTCCGCCAAACTATTCAACAACTGTATAAAACACACAAGTGGCTTGCATTATAATGTGTAATTACAAGTACAGTTCGTTAATCTATTTCCTTTTAGGAACAACACTAGCAAGAAAAAGTAAGGTATATTGAAGCTATTAACGTCTTAGTTTCTAAGAAAGTCTGTCATATCTTACGGTGCTGAACTACGTGACGATCCAGAAAGTGTTTCATATTATTGTGACGAATACGGTGACGAATTACAGAAGGTGACGAATTAGAGAGGTTCTACTATGAATATTAGACACACCATTTAAGACTTGATTTGAGTCTCCCAAACTGCGATGTATGTTAATTATATACATATCCTATAAAAGACGGATGCATGTATGTTAATTATACACAGATTATATTCACCACTGATGCTTACTATAAATCCGTATACTATAATCCTGTACCTTTTTGCATTTTGTAAATTTTGCTTTATCAATGTCATTTGGAATTTTCTACTTCAAAATCCAAAGGCATTATCCTGTTTTGGATATTTACGTTTTGAAAAATATATAAACATTTCTATATTATATTTTCTGTAATGTTCTCGTTACACAATTTCATAATCCTTCTGGTTAAAGTAAATATCACTGGCCAACAGCTGTTTTGGTGCCGGGGTATTAAGAGCTGATTTTATATGAATTTGATGCCCTGAATTCAAATATGGAATTAGTTTTTGCCTAGGACCTCAAATTTTTAGGATATAACATTTTAGTGAAATATACGCTACACTATTTTAAGTTAAATCAGTGGATCAAATTAAACACTCAACACGAAATATTTATTACTATATTATAATTATATTTTTATTTTTATCATTATACAAATATTATTATATACAAAAACAGAAAAAAACATCATCGTCTACATAGAACAATCAAACCAGGTATAGTCACTGAACACTATGGAAGCTTCTTTTTTCGTGACTTTCTTGAATGTAAATTAGAACAGTCCCTTTTTAAACTCCAGCAGTAATCTACCATCATGTGTGTATCCCATCTTCCTTTGTAGCGATCCTCCATAGTTTTAATATCCTGGTGAAATCTTTCACCTTGTTCCTCACTGGTGTCGCCTAAATGTTCAGGAAAACTATCTAAGTGGCTGTGTAAATAGTGCAACTTAATTCTCATGTTACAGCCAAGTGATTTGAAACTGTTTAGCATCTCATTTACCATTTCAACATAGTTTTCAGCTTTGTGCTTGCCCAGACAATTTTTCACAACTGCAACAAATGAAATCCATGCTTTTCGCTCAGTCTTGTTCATTGAATTTACGAAGTCAGGATCCTTAATGAGTTGTCTAATTTGTGGTCCATCAAATATTCCTGCTTTAATTTTTCCGTACTCAACTGATGCATTTTCATTTCTACATATGAAAAGCATGATCCGTTCTTATCAAGAGCCTTTACAAACTGCTTCATAAGGCCCAACTTGATATGTAATGGAGGAAAGATGATTTTCTCTCGCCCAACTAAGGGGTCGTTAATTATATTCTTTTCCCCAACGTACATGTTTTTTGTCTTGGGCTACTCATTTCTAACCCAGTGGTGTGTTTTGTCTCTGCTATCCCAGAGGCACAAAAAGCAAGGATATTTGGTGTAGCCACTTTGCTGTCCATGGAAAAAAAATTACCACTTTTAAGTCCACACAAATCACCCACTGATGTTCATGATACTTTATCTTCTCCAAGACCAAAGCTATGATGTTATATTCTTCTTTCATTTTTGTTGAGTGAACAATCGGTATTGAGCCATATTTGTTACCATTGTGCAGAAGGACGCATTTCAAACTTCGCTTTGAGCTGTCAATAAATAGGTGCCATTCATCTCGAAAATATTGAGGAAGAGCCATTTTTTCCAATAGTCCCCTAATTTCGTGACAAAATACCAGATTGTCATCTTCAGAGAAGAAGGGTAGCAGATCCTTTTCTCTTGTGCATTAAAAAGAAATTTTTGTTTCTTCTTCCAATAAATTTTTGTCGTTCAACCTGGAAGCCAATAAATCAGATGCTTCTTTTGACAGGTTGAGATCTCTGATGAGGTCATTTAACTCGTCCTGGTTGAAACGTTGAGGGATTGACGACATCCCCTCATAATCACTGCCACCTTCAAAAGAATCAGAAGAGTTATTAGAGGGAAAATACTCGACCTCACATAGCTCTGGTGCCTCGTTAAATGTTTTGATCGGTACTTCTTCTGAATGGGGAACTGGACGTCTTGCAGAAGCTAAATCAGGATAAGTCCACTTGTTACGGTTGTTTTGATTGTTTCCAGTAATATTTACTAGGCAGAAATAGCAGTCATCGAAGTGATTTTGGGGTTCTCTCCAAACCATCGCCGAATTTCAGAGTTTTTCTTTTCCCGGTTGCCACTGTCATAAATGTTCTGTACAAGTTTTACAGACCTGATGAGGTGCCCACGTTTTATCCTGATCAACAAGCCTAACACCGAAGTATCCAAGATAAGCTTGTATGTAAGCAATAAATGTATAGCTTTAGAACTGCACAAAATACAGTTAAAACTGCACATTTTGCGTTAAACTGCACATTACAAAAACGATTATCTGAAAAAGTGGAGCTGGTAGAGAAAAACTGATTTCATATTTGGATTCAGCGCCCCAAATATTACTAAAATCAGTTCTAAAATCCTAGGCACCAAAAACTAATTTTTTTTTTTGTAGGCCTGTGTAATTTATTGCAATTATATTGCAAATAAAATTGAAATGCTAGACAACAGCAGTGAAGTGTTATGGATTATTCAGATGGACACTGATATTCCTTCATATCATTTAATTATTAGAATAGAAAAAACACTTTACTTTTCTAAATGTTTAATACTTTTTTTTAAAAATGAGTTACACATAATTTTTACCTTTTTAAATTACTTTTGTCAAACCATTTTTTGAAGAAATGTAACAAATAGTTATAGACAAAGGCAGCTTAGAGAATATAAGAACAAATATATATGTTATGCTCCTCCCGTTGAGCATAAGGATTACCTACGTAAAGTTCCCTTTGTGCAGATATACGAGAATATTCCAACAGCAAATGTATGGGATTCTGACAAAGCCGCAAAAGAATTTGTTAATGAGATATAAAATGAGTTTTACACAAAGCGAAACATTCTTTTAATGTAGGTATATTGCTTTTATTCCTTTCTTCATATTGTATTTGTGTTTTATAAATGTTTTGTTTTTAGCTAAACCAAAAAAATTGCTTTATTCTTAAAGTTTATGCAGAAATTAATTATTGCAAAATATCAAATTTAATTATTAATGGAATATATTTTATTACAGAAGACTATATTCGTTTTAATATTTTGTAATTACTTTATTACATAGGAAAGGTAAACAAGCAAATATTTCTAATTGTTTTTGATAAATGTTTATCAATGGTTAGCTTGAAGACCTTACCATTCGTAGTTTTACATTGTAACGTATTTTCTTATGTATTACCGCAAAACTAGTATTTTACAGCAAAATAGTTCTGAGAGCAAATGGTTCTGATAATCGATGGTGAAAGAGCTGTCCGGGTAAAGTTTAATATTTCCGGTATATTTTAAGAATTAAATAAGACCAGTCGTTGGTAAGGAGTCACCGTCAATTTGTCAAGTTTTAGGCCCCTTTTACTTCAAGCTTCGGCACCCACCGAACGTCAGATCAACAGCCTACCATTTATACACGGGCTAGAACTGGAAGTATTCTTTACATATCTGCGTTCAAGAATTAATTTCTGCAAGCTGTACCCAGATAAAGGTCAAATATTTTTACTGTACTCTCTCCATATGCCCAAGGACCCCTAGGTTCGTGCTCGTTTGGTAGCATGTCATACCGTGTTTCCTCCTGTAATCGCGAAGCAATAGAAGCTTTCGTACCCCAAAAACGCCTTATGGAAGTAATTCCATCTCTCGTCTATATAGTGCAACGCCTGCAAGAGAGCCTCATCAAGTAAATTGCGGACATTAAGAAAACTGTTGAGTTAATACTGGTACATCTAACCGAGAGGGTGATCACCTAGGCCATTATAGAAGGTCTGTCACCCGCAGTGAGGAATTGTTTAAATTTTGCCATATGCCCCACTAATATCTGAGACAAAATGTGTACGCTAGTGAGCAACAACGAGTATAATGATCATAAGTAGAAACCTGTCACATCGAAAACCCCGACCAGTTTTGTTGCGGGCTCTCGGCCTACATATATTATATCTATATATATATATATATATATATATATATAATTATTAACGTTTTACGAGTGTGTTCGGATATATCAGATGAATCAAAATGAATTAGTGTATTTATTGTTATTGATACAATAATTTTAACAGACTAATTTAAGAATAATTTAACAGACTACATTTATAATGATAACATATTTTTTTTAAAAATGAATCAGAGATAGTTTGTTTTTTGACCAGTAATTACATTTTGAAAAGGAAAAGCTTTCCTAAATTAAGGAGAGGTAAAGAATTCCCGCTCCTAACAATTCCTAACAACGAACGCTCCTGATGACTTCATTCAGCCATTTATTACACGTCATCGACAGAATAACAATGACGGTATATATATATATATATATATATATATATATATATATATATATATATATATATATATATATTACGATTTATCAGGTATTGGACAGAATGTTATTCGTACATATTACATATATACGTATACGTATACCTATATAAACAACTAGTGTACGTAATACAAATTCATCATTAAAAAATGCAATATATAATAATATAATACTTTTATTTTGTTTAGTAAACTTGTAAGCAAATGGTTGGTTTGTGGGTGTTTTTATGTACTAAATCTAACATATCTCTTACCATCTTAAGGATAGCGTGACCTATTTTAATAGACATTTATTCACGTGTATCGTACAAGACGACAAGTGTAACTACACATTATTTGTAATGTTATACTGAGGTTCAATGAGCCACGTTATTTCCTTTCGTCATATTATTCTAACATTGGACACTTTCTACAATGTTTACAAATCTGCAATATCTTTTAGGTTTACTAAATGTATTTGTAAGATATATTCTAAAAATGGCATTTGGAAGAATTGGGAAGTAAACAGCTGTTCTCATTTTTACTTTTATTTCGTCATAAATATTTTCTTTTGCCAAAGCACAATTTAACACGAAATATTTAGATTAATAAAACACCTTATCATAGGTGTAAGGAGTCGTTCCTAGAATTCATTAAAATCTCTTACACTATTACCGTCAACACAATGGTTTCATATAACCCAGATGAATTGATCTACTGATTGTTCATTAAACTAGAAATTTGTTGCTTTTAAATTTCTACCATAACAAAGAAAGTACATTTATTTATCTAAAATGTTTTTATTTTCCTCTTGAATGTCTTATATAGTGCAATTTGAAGGGGCTTTGTTAAAAAAAACATCTTTTAAATTACTTATTTAAATAAAGATGAATTTGATTGAGATTGTTATTTAATTTTCCAAAATGTTTTAAATCTCAAATAAAAGTGATAAATGTGTTTGGTGTAACCCAAATTGGTTAAACTATGGTTTCGAATTAGTGAATTCCGAAATTTAAAATGTTGACAATATTGAAGCCATATATCTAGAAATTTAAAAAGGTGTTTTTAAAATTAATAATTGAATTACCAATCGTCGTATATTCACTTTACAAAGATACGGAACTACGTAGAAAGGTGATGGGTCCATATAATGTATACATTTACATTTGTGCTTAGTGATCATTGATCGTATATTATATGTTAGAGAAGCAATACAAACATTTTTGTTATATAAATTATTTCCAATCTGAACAAATAATTTCTATTATTATTCTCAGAAAATAATTAAAGAGTAAGTAAAGATGATTAGAACGCTTATTTATAATTAGGTGAATAAGAATAATAAATGTATCCGCTTTCCTCGAGTTTTTTATTGCATTAGTATGTTAATTGTGGTTGAAAAATCTACGTGTAAGTTTTTGGCAATCTTGTATTAGTACAGGAAACAAAACTTCATTTAAATAGTGTATAAGAAATGAATTACTTGTACTGCGGTTCAATGGGAATTATTTTAAATAAATAAACCACCTTATTACACTACAGCGAATGCTTAAAGAAATGAAAAAGTATTTTTGTGATACTTTTATATTAGAATGCATTCATGCAACAACATTTACCGACTAAGCGGGCAACTGTTCCAAACAAAGCAAGTGGTTTCAAAGGGCGAAGTAATTTTGTAGAGCGAGGTTATGTTTCTGACGCTTCAAAAGGTCTTAAACATTAAATCCTTTACATCTTACTTATTTTAAGTTTACGTTACATTGAAAGACAAGATTGGAAAATTTTATAGTCGGTATTATTCTTGAAAAATTCTAGCCGTTGGAATTGTAGTACAAAGATATTGCAAGACTTTACGAAATTCATGCAATGGGGAACACATTTAACGTAATTTAAAAATGTTTCCACCTATGTCCAACATATATTATCAATATGAATAGTGAGGACAAGAAAAAAAAAGGTAAGTATTTTCTTGTTCATATAAAGTAAAAAGAAATAATGGTTTACGAGTCAGCTTATTATGCAATTATCCAAGTTAAAATTAATAGTGTGAGATAGAACTATTTGATGGGTATTTTCGTCATTGCTTTACCTTGAAATTGTTTATTCTCTAAACAATTGTTCGTTATTAAAATGTCCACAATTATTGTATAAAATAAAATGTATTTCTATAATTAAGAGATTATTTACATGTATTCCATAAACTGTTTATTACACTCTGCAATATTTCTAAGCTACTCTATCAATTGTTTAAATATAAATAAATAAATAAATATATATAAGTATTGACTATACAGATGTAATAAGAGAAACTTGTTTGTATTTGTCTTAGCTAAAATAAATTTTACCTTATAACATAATATGTTATTTATAAAATAATGCATTTACTTTATTATCTCGATAGCATTTTCAACCTCCTGTAGATAAATAGGAAAAAGGAACCTTTTTACCCAATACAAATCAAAGAGATCTTAAAGGAGATAATATTGATATTACATCTGTTGCAAAAATAGTACATAATTTTAGCATATAATACTATTCTAGTAGCTAAGGTAAAGCGGCGGATGGGATCATTTAAAGCGAAACCATATTTTATCTCCGTAATGGCTTAGAAGTTAGTCCTTGTATTTATGGCAAACCTTTAACTCATATTAGGTGTGTGTAAGACGAGTAAATTTCAGTAAATTATGTTTGCTCTAAATACAACTAATTTATCACTAAATATATAGAAGAAATCTCATCTAAGGAAAAAGACTATATCATGAAGCCTTAGGTTAAGTAAAACGCCACTGGGGACAGTAATAAAGTATTAATTTCCAAAACAAATATGTGAATCATGTTTTAGGCTACATGCTAGGCTAAGGAGAGATTATCTTCACTTCTAATAAATTTAACTACATAATTGTGAACGCACGGGTACAAGGACATCGATCTGGGAGCCTACCAAATTTTTAACAGTTCTGGAATAAATGAAAAATAACGGTGAAGGATATTATGGTGTTAGTTCTATGAAGTACTTAACACCATAAAAGTACTTGTATGTGATCCCACATTGCAAAAGAGTGAACAATGGACTCAAATTTCAATCAACCCTTTAAACGTTCTCGCATCTAACAAATTATATATGTCACAATAGTAATATTTCTTTTAAAAATAGAAAGGACCAAGGTAAAATTTTAAAATTGTGAATTATATGGAAAAGTATAACGAAACAGTCACATAAAACTTATAATTTCTTAATAAATAAATAACATTCTAATGTTTTTTTTGTATTGTAAGTACGAAAAATAAATGAATCATTTACCAAAGGAAATTAGAAACTATTTTTCAATTTTTACTTACAACGTTTATTAAAAAAATCATGGTTAATACATTTATTTGACCTAAAATAATTTTAATTAGTTAGGTAAAACTTTCGTAAGTAATTATTTTTGTTAAAATTGTATTTATCTAACCCTTAGGTCACAAGTTTACAAAACGTAGGAGTATTGTGAAAGATATATTTTCTAAAATGCCGCCAAACATAAATAATTTAATCAAAGTATAATAAATTTTACCTTCATTGTTTAAATAACACAACAATCATATTTATTTATTAAAAATATTCCATGAGTTTCAACTATGCTAATAATGCAGAAATTGTGTCTTCAATAACAATTAGGAAAAACTGTAAAAATTTTAATTGTAAAGTTGCAACAAGTTTTACTTGAAGTGAGTCAAGTAAGAGAAGACTGTAGCCAATTATCCTGGGGATGAAGTTTGTATAACATTTTCCTCGTTTTCTGGAAAGCACAAGTTCCAACCCCGCCGAACTTACATCAACGTAGGAGTAGATTTATCTTAAGTAAACTATAAACCCTAGAGAAATGCAGGTGTTTACATTCCTGAATGTTCAGTTAAAATATTTCCTAAATCGATAAAAAGATGAAAATACTACAAAACAGAAAACGTTTTGTTTTTATTTTACCTTTTTCCCGTACTCAGTTTTAAATTTTATTAGAATCGATTTTACTACTGAGTTATATTAAATTGAACAAAGTTCGTCGAATGGTCATTATAAAATATCAAGACCATAAACTGAACCTTTTTTATAAGTATTTCGTGACTCATTATCTGTAATTCAACTTGTTTTAAAAGTACACTTTTTATTATACACGTTTTGTAAGTCCAAAGCGATTTAAGTAGAATTTATATAACTATTTCATTTGAAAAGGTATGCAATATGTATTGAATTTTATTGTTTGGATGTTAAATTTACAAAAATTTTAGGCTGAAATAAAAACAGCTAAATAACGTAAAATAAATATGAATTATTTTAAATAACAGTACAAATACGTATTTAAATATATTAAATCTTAAATTAAAATAGAATTAAATCCTACAGATTTAAAGCTGAATTGAGGAATAGAACGGCTAAAACGGTACAGTAAGAGACATGCAAACTAGGTGGCAAACTAGAGTGGGAGAATAATTCAGTCACTAAAATCCTTAAAGAAACTCGAATGTAAAATTAGTAAGAGCTGGAAGACCTTGTATTTGTTGACGATAAAGCCAGACTAAGTTATTGGTAACGAACGAAGGGTTATTTGAGGAAAATGTGTGTTGGCTCTGTTAGGATAGTAACCACAGTTAATCTTTGCTGGCAAAGAAATAGTTGTCCACGTAATAGGTTCATGGACTGGGCTCAGCAGATTTACAGAACGACATCACTAGCTAGTCGTTTTCTCTCACCGTGCTGATACTGTTGTACAGCACGAATTAGTCTCCCTTTGAACCTATATGATGCTGTATCATGGTCTGTGAACCTGTCTGTTGCAGTGTAACGGTCTGTGAATCTGCCTGATGCAGTGTCACGGTCTGTAAACCTGTCTGATGAAGTCCCGCGGTCTGTAATCCTGCCTGACACATTGTAACGGTCTGTGAGCCTGCCTGGTGCGTTTTAACGGTTTGTGAGCCTGCTTGATTCAGTGTCACGGTCTGTGAACTGGCCTAATGCAGTTAAACGGTATTTGAATTTGGACCTAAACTGTAACACCTCGCAAAAATTTTAATAAGTTATCGTTTAAGGACAACTGAAAAGAAGCCTATGACCATTACAATGACGTATTGTAAGATATTGAATATTGATAGATAAGTTAATTTATTTACTTACAGTGGAAGAAAAGTAGGACAATCCTCACAGCGGAAGATATGAATATGAGGAGAAAGGCCAAAGCCAATAAAAACAGATAAATCAGTAAATACAGGAACAACGAATATACAGAGAAAAGTAAATATATTTCCTCGTAAGGAAAGTAGCACACTCCTCACAGTGGAAAATATGAATATGATTGAGGAAAGGCAAAGTCAATAAGTAGAGATAAATCATTAAATACAGTAACAACGTATATACAGAGGAAAGTAAATATATTTACTGGGGAGGAAAGTACCACACTCCTTACAGCGGAAAGTGTCAATATGATGGAGGAAAGGTAAAGCCAATACGTACAGATAAATCAGTAAATACATTAACAAGGAATATACAGAGAAAAGTAAATATATTTACTCGGAAGGAAAGTACCACACTCCTTGCAGCGGAAATTTTGAATATGACTGAGAAAAGGCAAGCCGATTTTACACATAATTCAGAAAATGATATTTTTGTACTGTTACCTTGGGTGCCCCAAAACACAACCTCGGAAAGTCAACAGCTGAAAATAGAGATATTTATTTTATTAAGTAGTGTGGTTCTCAGGAACATTGGGATAGCCCTAATGTTCTTTGTAAATACAGTCCCGGTGTAATAAAAAGGACTAATTTATGAAAGAATAAATAGTTTTTAAGAGACATTTACAATTTAAAAACATATTTCAAAATAATAATGTACATAATGAAAGGCAATAAATTATTTAGAATAATTGCTTTTATATCTCACGAGCAAGGCAAGATTATGATTGTTGATGGAATAGCAATTACTCATAATTCGAGAGGGTTGTATTAAAATTGTTATTTAACTATTTCCCCCCTACTACGGTGTAAGTGGAATACTGATTATATATTTGTCTGGCATTATTATAATTTTCACGTCACTTTAGTCCATTCATCTCTAATTACGTCGTCTCAGAAAGTGTTTTAACTGCAAAACTGAAGTATGTGTATCCTGTCAATTAGTACATTGTTATGTAAACAATTGAATGTCAGTGACATAGGGCCAGAATATACATTTTATATTATAGATAACAATGCAATATAAAAACATAATACAATTTATGATATTTATATACATATATCATATAAAGAGAGATCTCCATATTAGAAAAAGTAAGTATTCCAACATTATTTTGAACCGTTTTGACTTGTATGTCACTCTTAATTAAGGTTGGAATTTACATTTTGTTTAGACTATAATACTTGATTTTCAGCCAAAGTAAACAAAATTCTACAAAAACCTTTTTTTAATCTATAAGTAACAACATATTCATCTTGATTTTTCTTCCCTTTCTGTGTGACTTTTATTATTTTAGGTTATTTATTGCAGTAAATATGAATTTGTATGATTTTAGTATTACCAGGCCAAACGATTTTCGACAAATCTCAATATATTAAATGGTCATTGAAATTATTATCTGATTTTAGCTATTTCAGATATAAATACGTACTCGTTTCCTTTGAAAAGATAGTATCATTTAAGTACAGTACTTCAATCACGGTACACATTATTTAACAATGTTATAAAAAAATAGCCTTTTAATCAGCCTTTAATAGCCTAGTAAGAAATTACCCTTTTAACCATTACCAAATGGCAATGTTATGCAGAATGGTATATTATTACGGTTTAAACAAGTTTAAGTAACTACTGTTTATAACTTCTGTCGTATTGTGTAGGTCACACAGAAAGCTAAATGTGTTTATAAATCTTAATTTTAATTGGTCAACAACATTAGATGACATTAGTATAATGCTATGGTGTATTAAATGTATACAGTATTACGAAATAGGCTCTCTTTAACCTAATAAGAACGCAATAAACAAGTTTGGAGGCTGTGAATTGATGAAGAGTATGCATATTATACACATTTCGAGTGTTAAATTACAGTGCTCGTGTTAAATTATAGATGCTTATTGTGTTGCTTTTGGTATTTTCGCTAATAACATAGGTACAGCTCTATCACCAATCGCGAAAATAGATTAATAATATGAATGATAACAGCGTAGTTCAGTGTAACAGGATATACTAAACAATGTCAAATAACCTTATTTTGCCCGTTTGAAACGATAACTTATACAATATAGGCGGATCATATAATAACCAAATCCTATATTGAATAATTCAACAAACCAGGGTTTACCACGTATTATACGAGTATATAAAGTTAAAGCTCCAAGTCAAAAGGACGACTTCAACGCTCATAAAAACAACTCCAATGTTTTTTTGTTTAACAATATTCAACAATGCATTTTTATTTTTATTTGAAAAACAATATTTGTAAAAACTTACTTTGTTTATAAAGAAGTAACAAAAGTAATTCTATTGAAATGTTTTTTCTATTCTATCTAAATATAATTGTTGATTCATTTAACATTTCGTTAGAGGAAATAGTTAATCGATTTCTAACAATAAGTCAATGAAGTTGTTATGAGTTAACGCGAGCGTATAAGCGTTGTTTTCATAAACATACTAATGTTATTTCACGGGGCTATTTTTGTATGGAGTGCAGGAAGAATAAGACCTGATGAAGACAAAGTAGCCGTTATTGAAACTTTACCTGTTTAAATATATATTTATACCTTCCTCGAAAATCCACTCTGTGTGTTTCTTTAATCTGTGTGAGTGCAAACATGATTAATAATGAGTACATTGATTACCTTCTTCCATGAATTCTTAGTAAACCCTCTTCCCCCTCTTCCATTTGAACCAACTATTTCCATCTGAACAAATTACTGCAATGTAGTTTATTCAGCTACCTAGAACTCCAGTAACAAGTTACCATTATTAACAATGCTTCAAACAATGATACGTGCAGAGGTCACGACTTCGCCACATTTTAATATAAATAAAATTTTACACGGTTAATTGTGCACAATTCTACGATTGCTCATTCCATGGTTTATTGCTTTATTCTTATAAAATATAAATCTTTTAACAAGTGTATATCTGTATACTACAGTAAGTAATGATTATATTCTAGCTAGTTCAAACCGTCTTTATAAACGTGCATGACACAGCAAGTATGTAAACTTAAATTGAATATCTAGATATAGGATCAAAAAACCTATATCATTATTGTAGTTTTAATTTCTATTTTCATATTTATTTATTATTTGTCCTTATATTTTAATCATTACATCAATTTATTATATTTACGATCCATTAAAAATATTTAGGATAAACGTTTACCTATTTTAGAATGTTTCTAGCTTTAACACATTAACTCCCATTCAGAAGTGCTTCTATAAAATATTTTTAGCAGGATAAGGGAAAAGGTTTTATATCAACGATTTTTGTCGTTGCTACAACAAACTACGTCATTTTGTTTGCTGAATGTTTAGCCTGTTTAGCCCTTGTTAGTGTGTTCGTCTCCATGCTTCAATAAGCAAATGCAACACGTATCTCAAGGTTAGGGAACTGTTAATATTAGCGCAATACAATTTAGTTGCCGTGATCACATGATGAGACGAAATAATTCCTTCGCTAGATCGCTCCAATTGCGAACAATAAAGTCCTTAGAGTATTAAACAACATATATTAAAGTGAAATCATTTCCCAGATAAAAACTTTCAAATAGTAGTGATACAAATTAAATAATGAAAACATTATTTTGTTTCACAAAATATTCTAGCTATTTAATTATTACAAAATATTACCAAAATATTAAAATACAAAAATAACTCACGATTACGTCTGGAAAGGTTCAATGCACTCGTAAAAATTTGTGTCAATCCGTAACGACTTAATGGAAATAATTTTTTTTCTATTAACTCAAATGAGGAAGGATGTACATTGTAAAGCTAATTTCGTCAATTCTGAGGCTTAATGGGACAGTCTTATATTGCAATTATGTTCGTGGTTTTGTCAGTTTCTGTGGAATATGTGTTGTCGCTTTAACATACCAGGCTCTGATTCCTAGGGAAAAAATGATAATCATTGATATGTCTTATTTAGATATGGAAAAGGTATAAAAAAATAAATATGAAGACTATTTAAACGTTTGGTAATAACATATTTATACACAAGTAAATTGTAAGATAACCTCTTATCATGCTTTAGCTGAAAATATTGAAGTAACTAATTACTTAACGGTAAAATATATGTATCCTAAAATATTACATAAATGCTTTCTAAATATAAAAAAAAATTATATATATATATATATATATATATATATATATATATATATATATATATATATATATATATATATATATTATATGTATATCTGGGAGATTGAATTTTAATCGCAAATAAAGCACCAGCTGCAGCGAATTTTACCGCATTAAATGGATGTGCGGAACTATACTGCATTAAATGTGTCATTTAAACTTTTAGGTTTTCTAGTGTCTCAGCTTTAAGACGTTTTTGTTAGTTGGATGAATCAGAGGAACAAGGCTTATCGGTGTAACTTCTAAATTGCATGGACAGCTGTATTCAAGTATTATGTTGTTTTCGTTTTTTATAATTTGGTTTATTATGTTTTTATTCAGTGCTGTTAAAATTTCAGTTTCGTTTGTCGATGTTTTTGCGATTATAATATAAAACCTAGACTTGCTGAAGTTATAAACGAAATGCCTGGCAAACTTGAGAGACATAATTCCTTAGATCACGTTATTAAGTAGAAATATCCAATATACGTTATCTTTTGCTACGTCACCACAATTTGAGGAAGTACAAGTTGCTCCCCTGAAGTAAATATATTTTCTAACGATTGTTTTCATCTAGCCTTCGATAGTAAGGATGATTGTTCTGTTATAACTCCAATTATATTTTAAATACTAATTACTTATCAGTTATTCTATGGAGTTGTATTTATCGATTGAAATAACAATCTAGAAAATCGTTTAGGAAGGAGAATAGAATGAAAAGACTATATTATTGCAATATTTATATTTGATTCCATGTGATAAAGCTAAGATCTCTAGATATAATAATATTTTCACACACTACAAGTTATGATTCACCAAAATTAGTTGAACTAATCTTATACAAAAGCGTTTTAATGTAAGAATATTGTATGAGTAAAATACACGTAGAGATGTGTTTATATGCATGTGTTTCGATAACATATTTAGTTGTATTTGAATAACCTATGTTGTTTTTAATTATTACAAAAAAATCGTATTATATATATATATATATATATATATGTAATAATATATATCTATGTATATATATATATATATATATATATATATATATATATATATATATATATATATATATATATAGATGATAGATAGTTCGATATACTGTATTACAAGATTGTACTAATACTAGAATACAATAATCTTTAACCCGAAATAGGTTGTGCCATTAAGGAAGCCCTAACAAAAATAGTTTGTGTAAAGAATTTTTTTTTTTAACTTTAGCACTACAATATTGATGAGTGAGCTATGTGTCGTTGACCTTATTCGATATATTTTTTTTGTATTAATTTGATGACTAAACGTTCTGCAGAGATGTGGGTTGGGGGTAAAGTTTAACCCTCTGTTCAGTTAGGGCTGTCCGAACACCGCGGCCGTTTGCACCACAGTTTTTAGCAGTATGTTTGGTTTAAGGGCCAATTATAATCGAACACTTTTGGTTTCATACTTTCCGAAAGAAAATTAAATGTTATAACGTTATCAACATTACATTAGGACGATGAAATCGATCACGAAACAGGAGATTCATTCAAGCAAGAGGTGATTTCATTCCATAACTTATCAAAGGAATTAGTTGATATAATGAAGAAGGAATAATCAACGGATTATAGAACTTGAAAAAATATCAATGCTCAAATCTTACACTAGAAAACGCTGGGACAAACATTTCTAGAAAAATATTCATCGCTGAGTTAGGAAAGGCAATTGCAAGCCATATCTATTTAAAAAGAGTTGATTTTGTTCATGACGCTAAGTAGATTTTTAAAAATATAACTGGTCAAGAATGTCTTATTAGGAATCAATGCCCATGTACGTTTGTTACTAAATATTGAAACTCTTCCTAAGTAATGAAGAGAAATAGTTTTTCCAGTAAAAACTGTTATTTTAAAACTGACTGATAAAAACATCTCATAGAAATTAAAGAACCTTAGTACATTAAGGAAATATTGTTTGAAACGTAACTTACACAGAATTTGGTTTTACTTTAGAAAACCTTGGAAGAAAAGCCCTACGATTTGCGTACTGCCGAATAAGGAAGAAACACTATACTAAAAAGAAGGGTCATGAATGTAACTGATAAACCTTTCGAGAGCGTACTAGATTGCAAATTTCACTTTTCACGATATGCCATGAAGGAAATTATAATGACACCTAGTTGACTTTACTCTAAATTAATTTCAAATACTTTCTTACGGTTAAATTGATCTAAAAGTTTTAGTTTACATATTTCTCAACAATGTTGTACCAACAAATTTGGTCTTAAATGAAAATGTTTCCTATAATTAATGAGTTTAAAATATTATGGGCTCCCTAGACTCGCGATTATTTACGTTACAAAACAGGGCGCAACCTATCTCGGATATATTGAAATCGTTTATTCAGTCATATCTTTCTAAATACTTGCACATTGTTCCTTTTCTTTATTTACTTTTTTTTAATCGGTGCGATATTTTCAAAATGAAAGGCAAAATCATACCCAATCACATAACTTCTATAAATATGTTTAAATGCACTTTCCTTATGAATAATAAACCAATGATGTTATGTATGGATATGCATAGTCAATAATGTAACCGATATGTAACCAGTTATGTTTTGATTACTATTTGTAATAAAATACTGTAACACTCTTAAAAATAAGGTGTTCAATATAAATTCATTTATATATTTAATTTTTATTTAATAATTATATCTTCCCAATATAAAAGAAAATTTTTGTTTTATTCGTGCTCATTGTGATAGTAGCACCCCTAGCGCGTAAAAATGTAAAATATCGTACGAGTTGGTAGCTTAACGTAAAAAAACTGACATCACTTGATGTGACGTAAGCATGGTCCGATATCGCCTGATCTGATGGACCAATCAGAATATTCAAAATAATAACCAAGGGTGGGATTTCCGTTGGCGTGCCCCTTCAGAAGGCCCACTCATCCAGAGGTTCTTGAACAGAACAGACGTAATGGCATTTTCAGTAAGCTTCCAGTATTCCAAATTTTAAGATGTCAAGGCCGGTACCAAATTTTATTAACGAGCTAAAGAAGTAGTCAGAAGCGATTATTTATGTATTTCAAATGAGTAAAAGTTAATATCATTTTTGTTTAAGTGCGCTGATTTGCAAGAGCGATGTGTTAAGTGTTTAGTGATTCCAAAAGCCATGGGCAATGTTTAATATGTTTTAAAGTGTTTTATAAGTGATGTGCATAATCAGGTACGATTTACATGATAATAATGAAAATGTATTTTAATGTTAACTAAGTTGAAGAATTTTTAATTGATAAACGGTTAACACATGAACGGTAGAAACTGTCCTTTGAATAAAAAATTAAAATTAATTTGGAAAAACTTAAGTTACTATCTTGTCGATATAAATATAATTTAAAGGTTAATAAGTAATTAAAATGTATTGAATAACTAGCAGTTATTAAAAGTAAATTACTCCACACGTTGCTGTCTTTTGTTCTTTTGTAATTTGGGATTGATTAATAAATTGTATAACATTGTATTTTAAAACTTTATATTTTCATTTCACAAGTAACCTCAACCGTTACAAATGCGCGACTCTGCTATTAAATTACTGCTGTTTTTTGTTGTTTTCTAAAATGTTAGTCTCATACTCCGATAGTTTTAGAAAAATGTATTAATTAAAAAGTGAATGATAATTGCCGCTTGATTTAAATTAATTAAAATTTAAATAATGATTACTGCTAACGAATTCTAAGGATTAATGCCATTCATGTGTTAATTATTTAAGTTTTGCAGCCCTCCTTAAAAATACTCGTCAGTGTGTAGCAAGGTTAATTTCAAACTATCAAAATGTCTAGCGATTAAAAAATCAATATTGATCTGTTGATAAAAGATGAGTTAATTTTCGAACTAAAAATTAGAAGTGTAGAGGTTAGAATGGACAGTACAGTATCCGAAATAAGAAAGACCTTGAGAAAAATAGCCAAAGATTCTAGTTATAAAGCGGACCCTAATAATTTAATTGGTAAAATGGATGTGCCTAGCGAGTTTTTGTTAATTGAAATTAAATTTAAGGACTTAGTAGAAATGTGTAATAATTTAAAAACCGACCATAGAGCTATTGATGTTTTAAGAGCTGAAACAAAACTAGTACATTTAAGATTAAGGTGTAAATGCTTGTTGAAATTTGAATTAGAATGTAAAATGTCAGAAGACCTAAAAGATTTCTTAAAAAAGATGAAAGATTTGGAAAAATTAATAGCCGAAGCAGATTTAGACAGTAAAGTTAGGATAGAAACCGAAAGGCAATTATCTACTAGTAGTCTAGAGGAAGAGAAATTAATTAATGATGTGTTTGAAAAGACTGAATCAAAAACAAACGATTGCGATAGGGAATCAAAGGAAATTGCAATACCTGAACTGTTAATTGGTAATAATACAAATTTAGAAATAACTAATTTTGAACATCAATTACTAAAAAGTCAAACCAATTGTATGCCAGTGTTTAATCCTGAACTATACAATAAATTGCCAAATCCTTTAGAAAGGTATTTAAAAATGTTTGACATGTCAGATGGACTAGAATTAGACGGCCTATTAAAATTTATGAGTGTAATTTTGAAAATAAAAAGAGAAACTAAATTCCAGATGCAAATATTTTAGAATTAAGCATTGGAAAGGTTCAAGGCCCTATGTTGGATAAACTTCTCTTTGCTTTAGACAATAATGTCTCCTTAGATGATTTTCATGAAAATATATTAAAAAGTTTTGTACCTATAAATCTCAGAGAAAATTTAAAACGAAATTTGGTAAACAGACCGCAAGGTAATTTAGAACTAATAAACATGTATATCAGAAGAGTTAAAGATAATTGCTAATTGTTAAGGTGTAACTATTCAGATAATGATATAATAGAGATTATTAAGTTAGGAATGAAGCCAGAAGACCGTAATACGTTAATTTTTGTAAACAATCCTGCTAATTTTAACGACCTGGACAATATGTGTGTTCAGATTCAAAATTTAGGTTATAACGATGTAATAAGACAAGAAAACAATAATCCTGTATTTAGATATTATCCAAGTAGAAGGCAGGAGCCTAATAAGATAAAATTTAAGAAATATAACAATGAACAATCAGTAAATGTGAAAAGTAATAGGAATCATGTAAAATGCTATAACTGTAACAGGTTAGGTCATATTGCTAAGCATTGTAATAACAACAAAAATGTCAACTAGCAATTACTGTTAAGGAAAGAAATGCCATATTTCTTCCGTAATGAAGTAACACACAAAGCTAACTTAATCAAGAAATGTCAAAATAAATTTAAATGTAACAATAAAGGGAATAACTTAAAACGCTCAGATTTAAAACACAAAAATGTAATAAATCCGAATATCTCAAACAATGAAACAAAAATTGAACAGGTTAATGTATTGAATAAATCAACATTTTTCAGAGAGACTAGAAAATGTTTGAAAATTATGAAAATGGTAGAAAAAAAAATTGGTTAAAGAATGAAACAAAAATTATTATGCTACCTACAATAAACATTAAATTAAGTGGTAATTTAAATTGTAATGCTTTATTGGACACTGGATGTTCAATAAACATAATA
The DNA here is from genome assembly GCA_036971475.1 of Prosapia bicincta. Taxonomy (NCBI): domain Eukaryota; kingdom Metazoa; phylum Arthropoda; class Insecta; order Hemiptera; family Cercopidae; genus Prosapia; species Prosapia bicincta. The sequence continues at coordinate 154,553,427 of JBAIZL010000003.1, read as the reverse complement.
AACGAAGAATTTTTTGAAACATTGTTAAAACAAAAATTAGTTAAGAAAATTGTAAACGAACAGGATAAAGTCTCAGCAGCCAATAATACAGAAATAAAAATAAAAGGTAACTGCATTGTTAAAGTTAAAGTAAAAAATGTTTCATGGCAAGTGAAATTTTTAATAGCAGAAGGTTTAAATTGTAAAATATTTATAGGACTTCCCTTTATCAAAGAAACCGGTTTAGTAATAGATATTTCAAAGAACTCATGTTATTTTAATTTTAAACCAAATGTGAAAGTAGCGTTAAACAGTGTAAAGAGTTTTATGGTTAATAAATTAAACTCAAACGAAATTCAAATTGGTTGTGAGGAAGCCAAAAAAGACATAGAAAAATTAGTAAAAAGTTATCCTAATGTTTTCAAAGATAAGATTGGCAAAGCATTAAATTTTGAATTTGAATTAAAGGTTTAAAGTGAAGAAATAGTAAAATTAAAACCGTACCCATTAAGTCCGCCAAAAATGGCAATTTTAAATAAAATATTAGATGAACTTTTAGAACAAAAAATTATAGAGCATTCAACTAGTCCATATTTAAGTCCTTCGTTTTTAGTATCAAAAAAGGACAAACATAGGCTAGTAGTTAATTATGGAAAATTAAACCAAATAATAGAGAGAGTTTCACATCCAATAGGAGATATGTCTGATTGTTATCAATACTTAAGTGATGCAAAATATTTTACCTGTATAGATTTGTGTAATTCTTTTCATCAGATTCCATTATCCGAAAGGAGCAAAAAATATACTGCTTTCAGTACTCCTTTTAGTCAATACAATTACACCCGAATTCCTTATGGTCTCCATGTTGGGAGCGGAATATTGAGTGCGTATGTAGAACGAATTTTTTCCGATATAAAGTATAAATTCATGATAAATTTTGTTGATGACATCATTATTTATAGTAAATCGTTAAAAGGACATATTCAACATGTAACTGAAGTAGTCAATAGATTAAGTGAAAATAATTTAACTGTTAATTTGTCAAAGGCAAAGTTTGCTTGTACAGAGATAACCATTTTAGGCAACAAAATAAGCGAAAATGTAATTAAGATAGATCCAGATAGAACTAATTCTATTAAAGAATTTCCAAGACCTAAATACTCAAAAGATGTATCAATATTTATTGGCATGGTATCTTTCTTTAGTACCTTTATAAAAGATTATGCTAAAATTGCTAGCCCATTAAACGAGCTACGCAAAAAGAGAGTAAAATTTAATTGGAATCAAGAATGTGAAAATAGTTTTGTTAAATTAAAAAATTGTATAATGAACCCGCCTTGTCTAAATATTGCTAATTGTGATAAACCATTTTATTTAATGACAGACGGCAGTGAACATGGTATAGGTTCATGTTTGATGCAAAAAGATAATAACGATAAACATAAACCTATAGCATTTTATTCTAAAAAATTTACAGATTCTTAACGCAACATATCATTGTTCAATAAGGAAACTTTAGCGATAGTGTTAAGTATCGAAAAATATTACAAATATTTAGAAGTAATGCCATTTTATTTAATAACTGACAATCAAGCGCAGTCATGGTCTTTAAGTCACTTCAGAAAGCTAGGAGAAATTGGGCGTTGGCTTGAGCGCATATTAAGTTTACCTTTCAAAATATTCCATGTAAAGGGTAGGGACAACCCTGTAGCTGATGCCTTAAGCAGAATTCATACTCAATGTAGTGACATAAAAATTGAAATAATAGAAGTAGAATCAAAAGATGAAATTCTTAACATTAACAAAATAAGTAAAAAAAATAGATGGGTCAATAATAAATTGTTAAATGTAAATGTAATCTCTCAAATACCCTTAAGTTTTATAGATATAATGGAACACCAAAGAAATGATCCAGAAGTTAATACGATAATTCAAAGTGTACAAAACGGAACTAATAATAAAATTTTTTATTTAAACAAAGGAGTTTTAATGTTTAAAATTAAGGAGAAATCCAAAGCACAGATTTATTTACCAAAATTGTTAATATATATGTTGTTCCAATATTATCATGACTCTATGATGAGAGGCCATTTAAGTCAAGTGAGAACATTCGCAAAAATAAATGAATATTTTTATAGACCTAATCTAAAGAACATTATTTTGGAAAAAGTGAAAAACTGTGAAATTTTTATTAAATCCAAACAAGCTCCGAGAGTGTATTATGGACCATTAATAAGAAAGACAGCCAATAAACCGATGGAAAAATTGTATATTGATATTTTGGGGCCTCTCGTTCGTAGTAAAAAGGGTAACAATTATTTGTTAATCTGTGTGGACGATTTATTAAATTTTTGTTTTATTATACCGTTAAGAAGAGCTACCTCTGTAAATGTCATCAACAAAATGCAGGATATTATTTTTGCTAATTTCGGAGTACCACAATGTGTTGTTTCTGATCAAGGTCCGTGCTTTAAATCAACAGAATTTAAAAATTTAATGTTCATGGTATCAAACATACAAAAATTATCCCCTATATGCCTTGTAAAAATCGCGCTGAGCGATATATTAAAAACGTTAAAAACATGTTAAGAGCATACTTCCATAACAAACAAACATCTTGGGACGAAGGAATAATCCTTTTGCAGAGGAGTTTAAATTCTGCTCTAAATGAATCTACAGGATATTCCGCATTCGAATTACTGTTTAACTATAAACCGAATGATCCTTTAAGCAACATGTGGGGCTTAAATGATATAATAGAGAACAAGTGTTCGAAGGGGGAATGGATAGAAAAGATTGGTAGAGCAGTTGAAAATTTAAAAAAATCTTCAAAACGCAACGAAAGATACGGAAAATATGTTAAAGAGAAAAATAAACATCCGTTTAAAATAGGGGATGAGGTTTATGTTAGATGCCATTATTTATCGAAAAAGGTTGATAATTTTCAAAGTAAATTGGCTATGAAATATGAAGGTCCGTATAAAGAATTGTATTTTTTTAGTTCTGTGTCTGTACTGATCCAACAAAGTAATAACCTCAATAATATAAGAAGAGCTCATATAAGTCAATTAAAATAGAAATAGGGACGTACTGAAAGATAAATTCCTTATAAAAAGGAAAGGGGTAAGAAAATTTCATAGGGTATACAAGTAAAGGTATATACGATTATATGCAATTGCATACACAACACGACAACAATATATATGCCATGCCTGCATGGTATATACCCCAAACAAATACACGAGGCTGACTGACTTATAGCTTCTATTAGATTTAACACAACACGATTCCAATACGACTAGGAATCCAGACTTTCCACGACAGACTAACCAAATTGTGTACAATCTAAATATACCACTTGAGTACGCGGTTACAAGCATGGTTACTATTGATTATCCTTTGTGGAAATGAAAAAAAAAAAAAAATTAGAAAAAAGAATTTTAAGATATGGGACTTACAATTTCAAGATTTACAAATTTTCAGAAATGTAAAAGATGTAAGTTAAAGGTAAGGTTAGAGTGAAGAATGAAATTTAAGGTATGGGACTTAAAATTTCAAGATTTACAAATGTTCAGAAATGTAAAAGATGTAAGTTAAAGGTAAGGTTAGAGTGAAGAATGAAATTTAAGGTATGGGACTTAAAATTTCAAAAGTTTACAAATTCATAACATACGCCATACAAAGTTGTAATATAATAACATAAGGTTCTTAAAACAATGAAGTGCTAACGAAACCTAAGAATATTAGTTTAAAGATATGGACTTGAAATTCAAGGTTTGTGAAGTGTGTAAAACGAGTTTGCAAAATAATATTGTAAATATGGTTAGTCAACGGTAGGCCCGTGAGAGCTTACGTGAGAAGCGGATGTACTTCCGTAGGGGGAAGAACGAACATTCCATAGTGGAGAATGTAGGTAAACAAAAACATCCGTTATTGAATAGATTGTTTACACATTTACTATAGTACGTTAGAGCTCTATATAGTACGTATAAAATTTTCTTCAATTGTAAAAGGGGACTGCACACACTCATGTATAAACTGTTGAAGTAGAAATAAGATGTAATGTCGAACAAAAATTTTCTTTTCAAGTCGACAAGAGAAAATGTAACACTCTTAAAAATAAGGTGTTCCTTATAAATTCATTTATATATTTAATTTTTATTTAATAATTATATCTTCCCAATGTAAAAGGAAATTTTTGTTTTATTCGTGCTCATTGTGAAGCTAGCATAGATAGTAGCACCCCTAGCGGGTAAAAATGTAAAATATCGTACGAGTTGGTAGCTTAACTTAAAAAACTGACATCACCCGATGTGACGTAAGCATGGTCCGATATCGCCTGATCTGATGGACCAATCAGAATATTCAAAATAATAACCAAGGGTGGGATTTCCGTTGGCGTGCCCCTTCAGAAGGCCCTCTCATCCAGAGGTTCTTGATCAGAACAGACGTAATGGCATTTTCGGACATAATTTAGAAATTTGTAATCTTCCAGTATTCCATATTTAAAGATGTCAAGGCCGGTACCAAATTTTATTAACGAGCTAAAGAAGAAGTCAGAAGCGATTATTTATGTATTTCAAATGAGTAAAAGTTAATATCATTTTTGTTTAAGTGCGCTGATTTGCAAGAGCGATGTGTTAAGTGTTTAGTGATTCCAAAAGCCATGGGCAATGTTTAATATGTTTTAAAGTGTTTTATAAGTGATGTGCATAATCAGGTACGTTTTAGATGATAATAAAGAAAATGTATTTTAATGTTAACTAAGTTGAAGAATTTTTAATTGATAAACGGTTAACACATGAATGATAGAAATTGTCATTTGAATAAAAATTAATTTGGAAAAACTTAAGTTACTATCTTGTCGATATAAATATAATTTTTAACGTTAATAAGTAATTAAAATGTAGGGAATAACTAGCAGTAATTAAAAGTAAATTACTCGACACATTGCTGTCTTTTGTTCTTTTTTAATTTGTGATTGATTAATAAATTGTATAACATTGTATTTTAAAACTTTATAATTTTATCTCACAAGTAACCTCAACCGTTACAATACTTTTCATAATTTAATATTGTAATTAAAGCTAGTTGCGATATTTTTACCATCTAATTTGAAAGTCTTTTGTTTTACGCTCATTATTTCGCCAAAAGTGATTTGACCCAAAACACGATCCGTAAGTAGACTTCAATAATCGCATCAAATAGTAAAATTAATGATGGCTGCGACATTTCGTTTCGGCAAGGTTTGTGTGGGTAATTTATTGCTCTGCTGACATTTACTTTGGGTCGGTAAATTTCTGGACAAACCTTGCGATCACACTTGCCTAATAGAATTCTAATGGAATAACTACAGGTGAATAGTTGTAAAAACCTTCCATTTTATAACATAAAAGTAAATTTATTTAACTCTGTAATATTTTGTAAGAAGTGCAGAATGGGTACATTTTTCCTACCATACTTGGATTATTTAACCATTAAGTGCCCACGATGGCGTTGTTTTGCTTCATATTTTGTATCGTTCTTCTTATAGGTAATTATTGTTTCCTTTTTTCGTATAGTCTTAAAAGTACATACATATATCATACGTATTTTGTAGTATATACTTATACTTTTCTCATAAATATAAAATATTCTACATACATTATGTAAATAAAAATAAACTATTAATAAAATAATAACAATCATGTTTTACATACGATATTAACCAATAATATATCAAATCATGTTTTTAATTTGGAAGTAGGTAATTAGGTCATGAAAATTAATAAAAATGATATTTAAAAAAGTCTACAAACGAAGACCCGACACCGTCTTCAGATAACGTTTACAACACAGGTGGACGAACGTGGAAATATTAATGGAATACAAATAGTTATTATATAGAAGAAGTAAATTATTTTCAACATTTTATTTACGTTATGAGAAGTAAAAATGTATTGCTTAGACCATTTACCTACATCTTAAAAGAAAGTAATGAAACATCATGTAAGTCCTTTGAAATTATATTACAATCTTTATTCAATGTAGAAAATTTTTTTAATAATCGTCAAAAGCTGGAATGATAATCTAAAAAGAATATTCAACCACAGGGGAAAATTTTGGTCGTAACAATCGGGTTATCTCTATACTAAAGACATGAACATTTGCATAACTAATGCATATTATGCCAATTCTTACGAAACACTGGTACTAGACAAAATAATTTTAAGACATATAAAATAATGAAAACTAGCATCCAGATTTTGATTCATCAGTTAATACTGGTAAATACTTTAGAACTGCTTATCAGGGGACATGTTTCAGATACAAACCATAGGATATACATTTTCTATGTAAAATATTATATAAATAGATGACGTACTTAGATAAAAAAGTTTTTTATGGTAGGATTATTAGTTGCATTTATTATTACTATATATATAAGGTTGTATTATATCTCAATTATTAGTCGAGAAATAAAGTCACAAATAATTAAATTAAAAAAACAAAAAACTACAAACATATTTAATAGGCAAACATCTTTAAACCGAGATGCATAAAAGTGTCAATAATAAAATATATTGTTTTCAATTTTTATTCTTCTTGGAATTTATAACATTATAACTGTAATATTTTTACAAATTATTCTTGATAAATTTAAATTTGGATGAACAAATGTTGTCTGGATAATACACTATTATTGATAACAATTCACTTTAAAACTAGATATATTTCACAAAGGTGTTTACACAAATATATATATATATATATATATATATATATATATATATATATATATGTGTGTGTGTGTGTGTGTGTGTGTGTGTGTGTGTGTGTGTGTGTGTGTGTGTGTGTGTGTGTGTGTGTGTGTGTGTGTGTGTGTGTGTGTCTGTGTGTGTGTGGGTGTGTATGTGTGTGTGTGTGTGTGTGTGTGTGTGTGTGTGTGTGTGTGTGTGTGTGTGTGTGTGTGTGTATGTGTGTGTGTGTGTGTATTTATAACTGGATAAGTAACAACGTATTAAATAGTACTCTACATTATTGATACATAATTATAATAAACATGGTATCCTATGAAATAAATATAACACACAAGTTTGTATTTGGCTAAATATGGAATTTGACTCAGTTGAATATGGTAGACGAATACACAAAATATATAATACAGTAAATATATAAGAGGTACATTCAACTAAATATATTGGAATAAACATAAATATCATTCTTAAAAATAATGATAGGTAAAATAGATTATTGATAGAATTACGGTCTTTATTTTCCCCAAGCATAATTTTGTAATAATATAAACTTACATTTAAATGTTTTGTCTGAAACTTGACAAATGTAAACGGGATATATTTACATGTAATACCATTAGTGCAGCGTTTTCTGTTTTCAAAGCCAAAAATAGAGAACAAAGCTACATCAGTAAATATAGAGCTGAGCGTCAGCGGAACCCTATTAGCTTTATGTAGCAATAATTTTTTACGTAGGGGATTCTGTTCTCCCACTCATGATTGCGATTGATGGACATCGGGTCAGTTTTCGTAACAAATACGTTTCCCTTTGCAAAAATGGAATTATATCTTGTGAAAGGAAACGTTAGTGCCTGTATAGCTCACGCATTGAAATCTTTCGTACGGATGGATATTTTAATGTGGGTGGAAAAAACCTTTTAAATAGAAAAATAACTTTCAAATAATTATTCCTTATAAAACAATATTGATTGTCAACATTCTTAGATAAGATTAGTACTGCTATATTAGGTAAATAAACGCCTGTATGTTCATATCTAGTCTTCGTAAATATTATTCTCGTCATTTTGAGAAAATAATATTCTTCTGGTAATGTATTACAATTTTTCATTAGGAATTTAAAATTAATCATGAAATTATTTTTATTATATATAGGTTAGGCTAGGTTTCACCTAACATTTCGTAGTACAATTTAAGGTTTTAAATACACTAAGACAAGTCAATGTCTATACTTTCATTCAATAAATATTACTAATCCTAACATAAAAGTGAATTCTAATGGTGATTAATATAATTTATAAAAATATAGACATATTTCTCTCTCTCATGTCATTACTAGATTTTGTTAAAAACGAAACGTTGTTAGAAGAAATAAAACCTGTTTAAAATTTATAAATAGATTGATTTTAAATTTATAAATAATTTACTCAGCTATTAAATATTTTTGTGGGATGAAATCTAGTCTAATAATATTTGTACTTGTTTGTTTCAATCTTCTAGGCCTCGCTCTCTTCTTTTGGGATTTTACATAAAACATTCTATAACTTTTACTGATATTTCTAATATCTAAATACCCTTTCTCTTCCATACTTTCTTTATTACTCGTCGCTCTTTTTATTAATTTATTGTTTATACAATACATAAATATTACAACACTTTATCATTTATATATAATAACCCCCACCCATTATTCTGAAAAGCAAACATTTTTAAATCAATTTCTGGGAATTTACCCCCAAATATGGCTGGACTCTCCAGAAGCTCAAACATCATTGTCCGTTTTTCCCGACGACCACACTTTTGAATAACAAGCATTATATCACTTTTTAGTTATTTTTACCAATCGGAGCCTAATGTAAATTTATATTTTGCTCAATTTATTTTTGTTTTGTTTTTACCATTATATACATCCTTTACCCAGTCCTTTAAATAATTTTCTTCTTCATAATTTGTATAGTGCTGACCACGTAGCCGTGCTCTTGGTGTTGAGGGATCGCGCGAGATTTTTCGTGTACTATCACTTCTGAAAACATGTTACATTTTCAGAATTTGTTTATATAAATAACTTCTGCATCCCATATCCAATACAAATTTCAAGTCTGTTTGATATATCATACGGAAGACGATTATCTTCAAATTTATCTAATACCGACATTCTCATGCGAGGCAGTATTTTGACGTACCTTAACATGTTTGTTGAAAAGTATTTATACTAAACCTCTACCTCCCAACTAGCCTACTGTGATCTTTTAAAGCCAAGTGCACTGTTACGTGTTTCGCACTTTACACTCTTTCTGTTTCGTTCAATTAAAAACCATTATTGTTTATTTTGTTATTACCAACGATTTCAGTTTAATTCCTATTATGACAAAACCTAGTTGATAACATGAATTTAAGAAATATTAAGTAGTTTAAAAAAATGGTTAAATTCAATTAAAATTTAGACTTGCCCAAAAAACGTTCACTGGGATGACTGTGGTTTTCCTGGATTCGTCGTTCTTGTCGCCATCAGCACTGATCGTTTACGGCTGGTTTTAATACTTTATTACATTGTTAAAAAGTTCAAGTTCGATTTCGCAGCCAGTCGAAGGCAGATCATCTCCACGTTCATCTTGGGCTTGGTTTGCTTCTCCGCAACGGAACAGGATCCTGGAACTTCCGTCTTGATCTTAGGAATTACTTTCTCCTCCAATAATAGCTGATTTGCGAGTCCCACGCTAGCAGGCAGTTTTCCCTACCCTGATACAGTGTTTTTTGGTTTGTTAAGACTGTCTTGACTTGTAACATAGTGTCCTACTGAACATTCTTTAGTAGAATTTTTCTCATTTTTCCGCTGATACTTGAAAAAGTCATTTATCGCGTAATATGGTAATATTTAATAACGCCATTGTCTTCTTTAACTTTCAAATATATGTTGCGAATTTGAAAGACAGTTCTAGTACCCTCCGATCGTATCTCTCCCTTTTACGGCCTCGAAAAGATTTCTTCCCGCACTTGTTACTTTTCTAATTATTGGAGCATTTAATTAACTTGGAGCAATTTGTGATAACATTTATTAAATAAATTTGTTAATAAATTTTTAATTTACCATAATCTGCTATTACTATTTTTTTTATAATTCTCTTAAACTTCGGTGGCTTAATCTTTACTTTTGTTTTAATATTTTATTTTGGCGTATTGTTTTTTATATAACCCCAGAATTTATTTTAGTTTAAAATTACATGCTAGAAGAAAAAATAATTTGTTTATAGTTGTTTCATTTCGGGAACAAAGTCGACCCTTTGGACCGGCCTTGTTTACTTAACCTTCAATCACACGCGCCAACTACTCGGACATAAACACACGCGCGGGGTATTTTCCACCCCATTTCTTATCTTAAAAAAAGTTAATTATCACTAAATTTTCATCTTTATAAAATTGTGTGTGTGAATGTTGTTGTTTATAAAACGTTTTATAGTATTATTATGGGTTTATCACTTGTAGATTTTTTTTGTAGTAATATAGTCTAAATGCACTTAAATTGACTTTATAAATTGTAACTTTTTTTTCAAATTAAAATTAAACATTTATTCATACATTTTAGTAAGTTGTAATGGCTAGATTCTTTAGAGGACTTTTCAAAAAGTTAAACAACATAAATACAACAATATGTTTATTTGAAAAAAAATTATGTAAATTCAGCTTGAAAATCGTCAAAATTTGCCACACTCAAAATTTAAAATTATTCGTCATAATGAAAAATAATTCTTATTACTATGCAATTTACTTCATATTTAGACAAGTAAACATTAGTAAATAACTTTTTACATTGCAATAAAATATTTCAAAAAATATACACATTTTATTAGGTGAAAAAAATTAGCTAAATTCACAACTGTGTACAGAAGTATTGGTTTAGAAGTAAACATTAGTTCAGTCCAAATTAAAAAGTCAAAAAAATTTAAAAAGTAAAGATTTTTTTAAATTCATATTTTCAAAATGTATTTTTTATTCAGGTGCACATTCTTCACAGTATATAAAGGAATGTCCCTACAAAGTAATTTGTTGCAGTTGCAGCATAAAGTGGTCGTCTTCCGGTCTTTTTGCAGCGGGCAAACTCCGCATCGTCCAGAACTTCTTTTATTTTTATTTCTCGAGTTTCCTCAACACCACTTATGTGCTTCACACCTGCAAAGGTGTGCTTTATATGCAAAGGTAGTCCTGGCAGTAAGGCTCTTGATGCAATATGGGGTTTTGAAAGCTCTTGACCCAGAATTTTAATTTTTTTTTATGACAAAAAGACAAAATTACAACAAAAAAGATATATAAATATGTTAAACACCAATAAAAGACTCACACTAAATAATTATTCTAATTAAAAAACAATAACTTAAAAATGTACCAACACAAATTTTTGGACGAGAACACACGCGCGGGGTCAAATTCACCCCGCACTTAAAACAACGATGTAAACACAATGACTGGTACGCCACAACGGGTTGACCTTGAGTGACAGTGTGGAGGAAGAAGTGATAAACAACTACCTAGGAGGGGAGCGAGAACAAAAATTTTTTTGAGTCGCCTCAGAGAGAAATGAATGGTGTGGGGTGCTTTACACCCCGGCGCGTGTGTTTGAAGGTTAAAAAGATAGTACACTTGCTTGACTGCTACTTTCCCTAGCAGTGATGTCATTTCTAAACTTTTAAAAACTAATATTTTAAAACTATATTGCCCTAAAAACAAAATATTCCCTTTGGGACTGTTTAGACCGTCTCAGTGTGTATTTTCTGGTAAAATAAGAAATATTACGGCAACAAGATGAACTTTGCAATATTGTAATAATTTTCGCAAAAATCCTGATTCTAACTTTATATATATATATATATATATATGTATATATATATATATATATATATATATATATATATATATATGTATGTATATATATGTATATATATACCTATTCAAGTATTTTATTTAAACTATATTTCATACGAGTCTGATATTCTCGAGTTTTATATTGGCTTAAACTTTTTGTTAAATTAGGTACAGAGGTCGCTATTATAAATAAGGATTGATAAGAGTCGATTCCAGCGTAGAACTAAATAAAGGCGACGAATATATCGATATGAGTAATTGCATTGTTTGAATTTTAACAGGTTCAATATTGACAGAATACCACTTAATTAAAGCAACCATAATCACATATTTTGCTAGATGAATAAATAACAAAGCAATGTAGAAACTTAATTATTGCAAACAAACATTATTATTTTCCTCGATAGACTTAGCTTTAAAATCGTAATAACTACATTTTGTGTTTATATTTTCCATCTAGTTACGATGAAATAATTGAAGCGTTTAGACGCCATGGAGAACGTAAACCTAGAGAAAGTTATATTGCATATTGGGGACGTAGTGGACTTTATACCAACCATTAAAATATTAAATCCTATAAAATTAATGTTATCAATATTCACAAATTTCACATAATAACATTATTTGGAACTGATGTTGGAATCAAATACGACAATTTTTTATTTAATTGTTTAATTTTTGTAGCTCATCGTAGACCTAAAATAATAAATTCGATAAATTTAAAGTTATCGAACATCGCGTATTTCCCTTATTCAAAAAATGTACAACTGATAATGTAAATAAATAGAATAAAATTGTTATTTATTATAATAATTCCAGTACAGTTATTATCAAGCCTAATTTTAAAATTAGTTTTCAAACGATTTTATGGAAAGGAAAGATAGATAACTAATGATAGAAACTCTTGGGCTGAGCGGTAAAAGAAAATTTCTTACATGTTTTGTATACAAATCGTAACAAAAGATTCTTCGAGACGTCAATTTAATTAGCCCTTCATAGAGAAAATATACATAAAAAACTAAAGGGTACAGAACGATGACTCAAATATCAACCATATTGTGTAAATTATTTTAATAGAGAGTTTATTTTTATTTGTAAATCAAGATATAATGATGCAAAGGGTAATTTTGATGGGGAGATTATACTCGTAGAAACGTTATTCCGAAAAAGTAAGCAATTACGTGTCCAGTTTGAAGAATATAAAGTTATTTTCAACCCATTTGAAATTCGCTCTTTGTACTGGACATGTCAATGTCTAGTACCTTTGACACAGTCAAATGTTATTTATTTAAGAGCTACATCAAGAAATAGTTTTTTACATAATGATATAATAAATGGCGCTTGATGAAAATATTGAACAGCAGGTAAAATCATAATTATATAATTGTCTGAACCAAAGTCAAGTACACAAAATATATGTATAAAAATAACACAAAACTCTTTGTACAGACTGAAATAAACGCATATGGTTCGGGTCTTATGTGCCCTATAATCTGATAAAAATGTAATTTTTTATTTCAAGAAACATATTTTTACGTCTACATAATTTGAAATACATATGTTTAACAACACATTTATACATTCATTAGCCTTAACTGTAAGAACATATTATTCCTAGGTAAAATCCGTTTTATACAAAACTCTCATACTCCACTTATTCCAAGGGAGTGTATTCTCTCACTACACAATGAGGCTAGAATACCTAATAGATACATTATAAAATAACAACATTATGTTAAAGGACGGTCATTATAACTGGAACATAATTATTGAATTGTTGATTTTCCTGAAGATTCCCTAAGTTATTATGATATGTGATAGCTCACCGATTCTCCTCTAGATAGAGATACGGTCTGTTATAGGATTTGGATACCTAACTAGTACCTATTGTTGATTTTATACCCACTAATCATTTTAAAATATAAATCTCAATATTTAATTTACAATTTATTATGTATCTATTAAAAGCCTTTATATATCAAGTTAACTTGTGGATTTTTAAGATTGTGTACAGACAAAGTATTACGTTTTTATAAAACACTATAATTTAATGTGTCTACATTTTAATTCCAATATATTTTAACAGTATTATGCTTTTCTAAATTGCAGGAAATATATTTAAATTGCATAAATATTTAAAATAAATGATATAAAATACATATTATATTATAAATACTGACGATAGTGTCAATCATCGAAAAATATATATTTTGTAATGAAAATATAATTTTTTTAGAGTTGAGAGACATTTTAAATTATATCCCTGAAACTTCTACATAAAGGGTCTGTTAACAGTTTTTAAGCAATGTATACCCTCGTTATCGTTTTTTATATAGACCCATGTGCCTATATTACTTCCCCATGCATACTCGTATTAGGGTTTTATATATAACAATAATATTTATTACACTATCTAATGTTATTTCTCCAAATAAATATTTTTTTTAATGTAATTCTATATTAAAATAAATCTATGATGCTTCCAGTAAGATATAATACTACTAATATAAAAAACATAATATATTGGACTACATTTTACTGTATTATATTAATTATTAAATAATACGTTTTTAATATTTATTCATCATTGAGTATATGTATATATATTTAAATATTGAAATATTTAAACTCTTATCATTGTATATATATATATATATTAGATCTAGCAAGGTAAAGTAAACAAATTACAATAACACTTTTTTCTTTTATTCCAAAGCAGTTACGGAACGTTTCATAAAAATGCCTCGGGATTTTAATAACATAGATTCTTTATTCTGTGTGTGACGTACTTTGGATAATCACGTCTGTCAAGTACGTTTGACTGTGCAAATAATTATTTTACATACGTCTCTGCTGTTTATATGTTAAAACCTAACCTGAAGGAATAAGGGAGTTGAATAAATGCAACTTTTGCCTCCATTTTATTTTTAACAATAGAAAAATGTTATTCAATAATGAAATCAGTATTAGTATGGCATATTCACGGTATTTCTTATGGAGTTATAAGTATATTTACTACAATTTTAAGAGCTATAAATTATAAATAAGTTTGTATTTGCAGTAGCCTTACATCATGTTTCCCTCCCACCAATTTGAATAATTTTTCATATATGAAAAAAAACTTCGTAAAACAAATAATGTGGAATGGATAAAAGAATTTGCAAACGTAAGCCTAGTATAAGTTGTTGTATAATACGTATACTCAACAGTTAAATTCGAAAAGATAATGAAACTCAATAATTTCTCAACTGCACTTTATGATTTGATAAGTTGTTTAACGGATTAATAAGGTAAAAGGTCTAACAAAATTTAAAATCCAATATTTGTTTGTGCCCAAATTTAAATCCAATTTCTATTTAGCGAAAATATTTATATGTTAAATAATTTCTCACTTGCGGGTTTTTAAGAAAACAAGTGCATTTTGCCTCCCTCTTAGTAAATTTTACAATCCTATAGAACAGTTTGATGTAATATTTATACATTGTAATTTCAATTTATTCAAATTGTATTATTATTACTTTTTAAATATCAGCAAAATATCTTTCGAATGTAAAACATATAAAATACGTGTCAATTTTGTATATTCTGTCGTTAATAATACTGTGATAAAATTTCGTAAAATAATTTTGTAATGTAAACAATACTTCCTTATTTTTAAAAGAGATTCTATATATTAACACCGTACGTTCCACTTTAACGGTCTCACAGCAGACCTCCTAATACAAAATAGACGCAGGCTATATCTTTTGTGTAAACCCAAATGCCTATTGTGTTTACATATACACACGCATATAAGTATATTGGGGCCTAATTGATAATATATTTATTACTTTCACTTTCTAGTGCTGGTAATCTCATAAAATAACATTGTTATTGTACTTCTATATTCAAAGACTGCAATGCTGCTATAAATAAAATACATATATATTTATAGATAGGAACGTATAAGTAACGACACATAATATGCTACATTTTACTGTACTGTAATATATTATAAATAACACATGTTTAATATGTACTAATTATTTAAAACACTGCTAGTACTTATATGTTTATTATCAAAGAGTATTTACCGTCAAAAGTTCAAATATTTATTTATCTATCTATTGGATATTTTTTACTGAAATGTTGCATGAATTGTTTTTCCGGCAAATACTAAGTAAAATAATGTACAATAACAATTTATATTTTCATTCCGAACCAGTGACGGAAATGATTCAACAAAATGCTGCAGGATTTTAACAACATAGAGACTTTATTTCGTAGAAACGAGCTTTGAAGAATCACAACTGTCAAGTACGTTTGACTGCGCAAGTAATTATTATACATACAGTACGCCTCTGCTCCTTTATGTTGTTCGTCTGCCTTGAACGAATAAGGGAGTTGAATAATTGAATTTTTTTCTACAATTGAATTTTTCTTATTTACCAAATGTAGTTGAATAATGACGTCAATGATGTTATTGCATATTTACGATAGATTTTAAGCAATATATATATATATATATATATATATATATATTATATATTTATATATATATTATATATATAATATATATATATATATATATATATATATATATATATATATATATATATATATATATTATATATATATATATATATATATATATATATATATATATATATATATATATATATATATGCAATAAATAATAACATCATCCTAAATGAAATCCACAACTTACACCCTAGCATAAAATTCTTCCATGTAGGAAGAAATAAACAATCTAGACCTAACACTAATTAGAAATACAAGTAACATTGAATACTCAATTTATAGGAAACCCACACAAACCATTAATACAATAACAAACCACTCTAACAATCCCGTCTGTTGAATACGAGGTCCGTTCAAATAATACGCGGACTGTTTGAATTTCGCATTGAAACGACATTGAAACGAAGGTCCAATCATCCCAATGGGGGAGTCAAACGTCCCCAAGGCCCAAAAAGCTGGCTAAGTTCGATCGATTGTCAAGGTGATGCTGACAGTTTTTTTTTTTTTTTTAATGCTAAGGGCGTTGCTCACTACGAGTACCTCCCTGAAGGCTCTACAGTCAACCAGGTTACCTACATTGAAGTACTGAAACGTCTGAGGGACACCGTCCGACTCAAAAGGCCAGAACTGTGGAGAAGTGATAACTGGTTTTTCCATCACGACAACGATCCAGCTAACTCAGCACTCAGAACTCGTGAGTTTTTGGCCAAACACTCGATCACTGTTCTCCCCCCCCCCCCTACTTACTTCACATTGCTCCTTGTGACTTTTTCTTATTCCCAAATCTCAAAAAACCCCTCAAAGGAATAAGATTTGAAACGATTTCGGAGTTTAAGGCAAATGCTGAAAGCCATCACAAAAGAAGCGTACCAGGACTGTTTTAACAAGTGGAAACACCGTTGGGATAAGTGTGTGCGTTGGGGAGGAAAGTACTTTGAAGGATACCTAGACGTGTAACTTCCAAATAAAGTAATTTTTTTAATGAATTCATTTCGCGTATTTTTTGAACAGACCTCGTACACTAAATTTTTTCTGTATTCCTAATAACATGTATTTGATTGTGAGAGTCAATTTATTTCCATCAATATGAAATATATCTGCATATTATTTTATTAAATTTGTTATGGTGGTTTTTGCCTCTAAATTCATGTGTTCTACTCTAATGTTTTACCTCTTGATTTATATAACTTACCATATTAAAATTAGTGTTTTTTTGAATCGCATTAGATTCCAGAAGATTGTAATCTTTTAAAGATTTTAATTTTAGTGGTGCATTTATTGTTGTTTTTATGTTTTCTTCTGTGTTGTTTACAATAGGGCAATTGGCTTCTCCCTTATGCACTGACACGATGCATTGTGGAATTTCTAACCCATTTAATTGCTTGTATGATAGGAGTCCTTCTCCATTATTATTATTTTGTACAAACACCTACCTATTAATTTTTTGTATATTAATCTTACCTATTTGCTAGTGCGGGTTTGTATAACATAAATCAACTGTTCTTGCTTTACTGACAGTATTAAAATATTTAATAGGTAGGTATTTAAAATAACAAAGTAGTAATTTATTGTTTACAAAGTCTAAATTTATTCCAAAATCTTTTATATTATCCAGTCACAGTAATAAGTCGAAACTCTGATGAAAATCAAATAAGTAAAATGTAATTGCTTTTTTAGACAACAGGGGTATTTTGCAGTAAAAATCTTCCTTTGAAGTGCCGTGGGCAGTGGTTACTTCAAAAGGCTTTTTTCTTACAATGTTTTAAAAATTTTTAAACATAGTAATTTTCGTATAATAAACGATCGAGTACTACCTGTATCAATTAATATTTTTATTTTCGTATTTGCGTCATATATGAAAGGTAATTCATTATTTGTACACCACAAATTCATTTTGGAAAATTGGTTCTGAGGCTTTTACAATCTAAAAAAGTATAGTGATCGGTTTGAATGGTCTCTTCATTTTCATCACAGTCTTCAGGTAAGTTTTGGTGCTCAGAGAAATACTCGTCCTTTTCGGATTTTTCGTCAGAAGCAAATGTTTCTTGTTCGTTAATTTGGTTCATTGAATATTCACCGTCTTCTGCTCCTTGTCATTTGATAACGTTTAGTACTTTGTTTAGAGGGTCTGTCTGTTTGTCTAGTGGATATGTTCATAGGGGTGAGTTGATAACTCTTATTCTTAGGGTAATGAGGTTTACTATTATTCGTTACTTTTCCTCTTTGAGGTTGGCCGTGGCTAGCAATTGGTGGTATAGGAAGGTTATTGGCTGTTGGTAAGTTTGTTTAGGTATTTGGTGATAATTAGTCTCTGGGTGTATTGTTTTTCTTATAATTTTGACCTTTCTGAAAAACTGATTGTTCGGTTGTGTTAACATTTTATTTTGTTTAAACTTAAAATCGTTAGTTAGCATATTTAAAGCTTCTGCGAATGTGGAGTTTTTAGTTCTCATTAAAGACCCTAGTGGTTCTTGAAGACCTCTTAACAAAACTCCTAATGCTAATTTTCGAACATATTTACACATTGTTCAATAGTTTTAAGTGGTTCTTTATTAATAAAATATGCTATTTGTAAATTTAATAATGTTTGTATACTTTCAAAAAATATAAAGGAGATTCACTTACTTCTTCTTTTAGCTCTGCCATTTCAAGATTATATGTAAAAGTATATCTTTTATTTAGGAAATTAGTTCCCAACATCTAACCAGTTATATGTGTTTGAACTTACAACTAACTCTATAGCTTGTCCCTTTAGTTTTGATAAAATGGAGGACATCAAATATTTATTTGGAAAGTCTTCAGGATTGTTAGCAACAAGGAATTTACTTACTATTTTATCACAAATTGTGTTAAATCTATTTAGCAATATAGGCTTCCCAGAACATTCTGGTATCATATCTAAGAATTCCTTCTTTAAAATTGGAGTATCCATTTTTATTTTATATCTAAATTCCAAACAAAAGTTAAAATATATAGGGAAAATATGACAATATTTTACTTAATAATATTTCCTAGGATTTACTTACAGTATAAATACTTGGCTCATTACGTATATTGTAACGCTGGACTTTTGTATTGCACTATTCACAATCACTAAAACCTATCTGTCATGATGTTCTATTGTGTTGGTAATAGATATAGACTCTATTACAATGTTGCAGATATTCACTCTGCTGCAGAGTAGTTCCTCAATTAACGGTTAAAAAGGACGGACATTATATTCACTAACTTCTTTGAGGAGTCCTAACGACTGCGACAGTTACGTGTGCTATTAAGCTAAAACTGTTTAAAAAAATAATTTGTATAAACCTTTAACTATTAAGAACTTAATTTTGAAATTATTACAATAATTTTTACTTAACAAAAATTGAACTGATATGCATTCATTTGAAGTGCCTACAACTGTTCTCTTTAAGAGTTTGTTACACGCTAAAACCAAAGATGTTTTATCAGCTGCACAATAAAAAATCTGAGTAAGCAGGAATCTTTTCTAGTAGGCATTATATTTAGCCAAGTTCACATTATTCGTTCACATAACCTATATATATATATATATATATATATATATATATATATATATATATATATATATATATATATATATATATATATATATATATATATATACTACCTTTTTCAGAACTATAATATTTATTAAGATTGTATTTCCACAAACGATTTTGTATCGTGTGGCCTTGGCACTATTTAGAACATAATCTTATGACTTATAAAACAGTGAAACTTAACTAGTAACATTAATCATTTTTCTAATTCGAGATATTTTTGTAATTTGGAAACTTCATATTAAGACATAATTAGCCTGAAAACTTCCGTTTATTAACGGATAAATAAGGGACATAAAATATAGAGTAAAAGAATATTAATCCATAGAATGAAAATTGCAAAGAAGGATTTTTCGTAAGAGCAATCTAGGGAGGTATATGATTACAAGACAAAACTGAAAAGTGGAAAAAATTAGTTGACAATGTCGAATTAGAAAAATCATTTCACAAAACTAACACTAGTATAGGCCGTTATCTAATATGCATTTTACCCAGTTAAATTGCAAAGGATTACCAAAATTATTGATATGTCTAGAGTAACATGGCTGTAATACCATACAAACAAATACACTCTAGTATTAGGAGGTTTAGAGACTATAATTTAGGTTGTGTAAGCAGGAGATAATTAGTAGTAATAATTTATTATCCTACAGTGAATAATAAAGTGTTATGAAAGTGTTTGTATCCGGCATTGCTCATTGCCATGCATGAACATAAAGTTCTTGTTTATATAATGCTAAGCCAGGCTCTTTAAGCCAGCAGCACATAAAGGGCGCCTTTGGCTAGAACTCGCTAAGCTTTGTACAAGAGCAGCGTTTGTAAAATATGAGAAAAAATAAGCTTGGTTAAAGTTATCCTTTTTAAATCACAAGAAATATAATAGAAAGTAACTTTATTTCTTTAGGGTAAGTTTAATGTTTCTTATAATAAATGCAAAACTGTAGGACGTAATGTAAACCATAACGTTTCTTTGGATATTTTAGGCTTACGAGTGAGATCTTGGTCATCGGGAGAATTGCCCGAAGCACACGCGCAGTTAATGTATTTAATCAAGAAAACCATAAACCACAAGATCAAAGTATAACAATAAAATTACAAAAAAGATATTTAAGTGTCTCTAATGTTATAAAATAGTGATTACTGTTAAAGTTATGTGAAGTTGAATATTCTCGCTTATAAATATGTAGTTTTTATTTAATATTTGTTTTATAAAATGTAATAATTACAGAAATATTGTTTTTTTATTAGGATGCATAGGTTTATACAGAAAACAGTAAATATTTAATTTAGTCACGAATGAATCACACTTATTTTAAAGTAACTTTTTTCTATTTCTAGTGCAGGTCGATTAATAAAACAAGAATAATAAATCCAATGTTACACTTTAATCTCCGTTATGGATATAGAAGAAGTAACACGGTTTTCTAGTATTTGGTTATATATTTTTTGTTGAGAAGGACCACGAAGTTGGTTGGTGCGGTCGAAACGTCAAACTGCAATAAAGCTTAGTATACTATCACCTGTTAATTCATGAATAGTTTGGTAACTGCATGATTTGGTAATTCGAGCATAACAAGTGAAATAAGGTCAGTAACGATTAATACAAAAAATATGCTCCAAACCTCAAATGATCATTACTTTATTTATCCATATTAAATTTTGGAAACGTCATGAGTAAATTGTCCATTTAACAAAGATTGATTGGAAAGAAAGATGCAATCAATAATTGGTTGAAAAATATAATTAAGAAAAAATCACATTAATAACCTTTAAGCAAACGTCTACAAAATTTTAATCTGATTTGGTGAAAAATTCACTTTCGTCCACGACACACACACACACACACACACACATTCATACACACAAAAAAAACAAAAGAGAAAGTTTATATTAGGTTCAAGTTACAGTAGACAAGTTGATACTTGATACAGTGCCATATTGAACTCAGGCTTGGCTTCATATAGATACATCTGGTACCACAACAATGAGTAAACGTTAATAAGCAATGCGGCCACATTTCGGAAATATGTATGTTGCACCCTCTGCACGCTATTTGACCACATATGTATATCCATGTAACCATAGTGATACATAGATGTTACATACAGATGTCTTATTTGACTATATCACTCTAGTTTGATCAATAATTACGAAGAAACTATTGTGATATTAGTGTAGCTTCTTTACATCTCTTATAAAGTTGTTAAAATAATTTTACCTGCTGGTTTAATACCAAGTTAAATAACTGCTAAATAAATGAGTAAATTTTATATATTATATCATGAAAAACATTTAGCTCATATTACAATAATGATATATGAGTTCTTCTCTTGTATGATATTATTTAGATCATCGACCTGGATTACCATGTTATCTTTAAAACACAAATAGGTTTATTGTACGTTTATAAATATATATACATACACACACACACTCACAAACACACACATATATACATATATATATATTTATATATGCTCCTAACTTGCAATACGTAGAAGGTTTGTTGATATACAAACACTCAGGCTTGGATTGGCTTTTTCTGCCCCTTAATGTTTTAAAACACTTTGAATTAGAGAAAACCAAACATGCATACCAAAACTAGAAAATAACAATTTTTTATTGATTTATTATGTTACAATATCTAAGCTAATTATTGATGCCTTATTAGCAAAGTTATCGCATTCGCTAATTTAGGTATTTAGAATTTGTTGAAGGGTGCATTCCATTCAGTCAACGCTATTAAGGCTTTTTTCATGAGCATTTAGCATCATTAGAACTTCAAAAGCGTGAATCCGTTGACATCAAGTGTATTGTTGTTCAATTTATATAAAACAAAATTATTCAATGACACTCAATAATTAGGTTCTAAAATGCTTTCAAAATTTTAAATTTTTAATTTACTATATAAAAAAATAGTTTTGTACATTAAATTTATTACAGGCAACATAGTCCCATTTACAATAAATAATTCTGTTTTTTTTTATACAGGCTAATGACAGATCACAGACAATTTTGCTATTTTAACACTCAACGTTTCGAATTTCTTTCCGAGATTCCGATTCAAGAGCTCAGTTTTAAACACTGAACGTTTCGAATTAAGTATTTATAAAAAAAATTATTAGTTATTCACAGACATTAAATACAAATATTAGATAATTATGTGTTACTTCAGCGTCTAAATTGCAAATAAGTCATTTTAAAGAGAGCAAATTATTACTTTCTATGGAATAGTGATAGCTAAAGTGACATGTTATCGCCGGTGGAAGAAGGTTGTGAATAACATCATCAGGGATCATATTGAGTTATAAAAATGACGGTGTCTGTAAAACACATGAGAAACTCTTATAATTATTTACTTATGACAAAATAAAGATTCTTTTCAAAATTTTCTTATTGATAAAAAAATATTCATTATTCCATATTTGTTTAATGGCTTTGGTAGAGTTTTTGTAAAGGAAAATACGGTTGATGAAAGAATAAATAAATGTTTATTTTACATACAGCTTGTTCAATTCGATATAGGATTTAATTAGAATGAATGTTTACTGCCTCTTTTATTAACCGTATTTTCTTTTGCAATAATAAATATTTTGAGAAAACCACCACGTCTATGTTGGTCAAAGATTAAAATTTACTAAATAATTGGATGGATCTCAGAATTACGACATTAAAAAAATCTAATAATACATTTATTCCTAGAATAACTACGTTTGTTATGTCACAAAACTATTTGTAAACAGACAAATAGATAGATGGATACCTGACAGATTTGTACATAGATCTACATGATCTAAGCCATGTTGTTTATAGAAGAGGATTTCACGAATAGTTTCAGTTTTTTTAACAAATTTTTTTTTCAATTTAGTTTTACTGATTTTTTAATCTTGAAAATTAAGAAATAATAACCATAAAAACATATTACTAAGCCAATATGAACAAGAAATTTATAATACCCTAAACAAAAAAATAAATTTTGTAAGAGTATATTTTTATTTCCCTCTTATTCTGCCTATGAGGCTTTCTCTGAGATTGAAGTTTTTTTTCAACCAGTAAAGATTTCTGTTTTCATGCAAAGCTGGACGTCTCGTCATTGGTCATTGGTCTCCCTTTTCTATACTTATTACAGTGGATAATTAGGGCTTTTTATCTCTTTACCATCTTTCTATCTCTCCGGTATTTCTATCTCCTTACCACCTTGATGGAGATGCTCGTAGTTTCCCATATTTTTATAAATAAAATAGATTGGGAATATTGAAAAAGCTTCCAAAATTTAAATCTTCTGGTTCAACATTCCAGCTTGTGTTTATTTTTTTTACCATTTTGAATATGAAAAAAGTAGTTGCTCTTTCCATTCTGTCAGTTTATGCCAATTAAATTATAGGTCGTCCACATTAAATAAAGAGTTTATTAAACAAATATTGTTAATAGTTGAGTCCCACCAAAATATACTTCCTGCTCACTAATTACCAAAAATTGAATTATTATTAACATGTTTCATTTATAGTAGAGTATTTTAATTAAACGAATAATATCTGCAGACGTTTTAAAACATAAAAGTTTTTCCTAACATTTATATATAGCTGACATGTTTACATACATAAAAAGAATGTATAAATATATATATATATATATATATATATATATATATATATATATATATATATTTATACAATAATTGTCCTCTAACTAGGCTTCTTTTTCTGTTCAGAATTAAAATTAGGAGAATGATATTACATTTTTTGTTATAATTAATATTAAATATGTCCTTCAATTATTATAAGTTGGGCTCCAATTCTATATGCTAAACAGATTACAATTAAATAAAGACTTCTAGATTGAGCAACATCAGAACCGCAATTAATTGATTCTTAAATTTACTTTAATTTACTAGACGTTTATTACTAATCAACATTAAATACCTTTATAAATATGCCAGCTAGCTTCAACGGTTAAACAATGACAACAACTCTTTACAATTTAGCAACTGTCTGAAATACAATCTTACTATACACAATCTATGTTAAATGTAGTTATCTCTCGGAGCGAGGATACTGTGTTGTGGCTTTTAATGTAAAACCCTACTTATTAAAAGAGTTTCAAAATTTCTATTGTTGGCTTACGCCCTAAATTTATTAAAATATTTATTATTATAATATTTATTATATTTAAAAATTGTAGGTATTTACCTATTATCAATATCTCGTACTTAGGGTACTTAGGCCTGGGTAATCCACACTGTGCCTCTAAGTTGTCCTCGAGATCCACGGCATTTCTCTTCAAGCCTGTCATCTACTCTGGCACTCAGAGTTAACTATTCTTCCTCTGAACAAAACTGCAATCCTCCTCCGTCTCTTCGACCTCCTCAACTCGACTGTCCGTCCTCCTCGATGTCTAAAAATCAACTTCTTTTTTGATTCGTGCTGACTTACGTCCACTATCACTTCCCTTTCTTCTATCTTCTCTGCAGGCATTCAATTAGGTAAAAATACAATTTCAGGAGTTCCGCCAACAAAAGGCTACTTTCGGACTCTGGGTTATTCTCAGCAATCTACCTGGCAGTCAGTCTATTGTTCCCCATTCCCAGTTTAGAAATTTCTATAAATGTTAAAAACGAATTTTTTCTACTTAACTAACGATTTAGCATAACACAGCAAGTCATGGCATGTGGATTTCCTATTATCTAACAATACTTTTCATTAAATATTATTTACTAGCTAGGTACATGTATCGTTTTAATATATATATATATATATATATATATATATATATAGGCCTAATTTATAATAATTAAAAATGTAATAAATGTATATAATCGGCTAAATATGAAATAATATTTTTTTTACAGTATTGCAGATTTATAAAGTTATAAAGTACAATTATATCGTATTGTTTTAGAATATACATAACCATGTTTAATCTTTAATCCTAAAGGTTATGATTTCTAGAATTTTCCTTTCACAAATAATCATTTTAGAAAATAAGGAAAGCTTAGGACAAAGAGATGGTATACTAGAATCGAGTGGTTCAGCGTTATAAAATTTCTTGTTTATTGGTCCATTTGGATCAAACGCAATAAATGGTCATGTTATATAGGTCAAAGGCGTTCTCATAGGAGCCAATATAATGAAGTTCCCTCACAAGTATGTGTTATTAGCAGCTATAAAACATAAAGCTGAAGGCTTTCTCTAATAGCTATCGCCAATAAAATGTTATTATAGCTAATATTGGTTTGGAAAAATCTTTAAAAGCGGATTTTTATATTGACTGTATCTTTTGTTCTGTTGGTTAAAATTATAAAAACTAATATAAGTGAGTTGACATGGTTACAATAATCCGGACAAAAACTTATTACAAAACGAACAAAATATACACAAACACTTACCTTGCCAAACCTCTAGCCTAACAAAGCTTATACTACAAATCCCTTCCTAAACGTTACGCAGAGTATTTGTACAATCATAGTTCACAAGAGGGACATCGACATAAAGATGAGATGTGAATGAGATTAATAACTGCTTTTTACAGACTTAAACGAAGAATCTTTCAGAGCATGGATATTGTGTTAATGTTCAAAATCTTCACATTGTATGGTTTAAAAAATATGGTTTCAAAACCAACATTACATGGTTTAAAATTAAATACAAATAAAAGACTTACAAAATCTCACAAATTAATAATTTAATAACTCAGACGCGATTCAATGTCAAAGTCATCATTATCAGTGAGTCTTGCTACTACAAACTCCAACTTAGAACTAAAGGAAAAGTAAGTTTACAGTTCTGTATTCACACCGTGCGTGTGGTGTAAATACCACCGGTCAAAACAACAGTTATCAAAAAACTTCAAACATTATACATTATAGAAATTTTATACCTAACTCATCAAGCTCAATAAAAAACCTAAAAATTACACTTAAATATCTATTAACAAAAGACATATATCATACTTTATTATTTTTATTATTTAAAGATTTTAATCAAAAACGTAAATTTAAATTTCTTGTTATAACATTAATTACAATATTATATTATACTAATAATTTTATTACCATTTAAATACGGAGTTTCTCTCGAATCCAATTCACTACACTTAATAACGATGTTTTTTAATGGTTAAATCGTCTGATTTAAATACGTGATTTTTTTCTAAACAATGTTTAGTCATCGCAGATATTTTTGGTCTGTTATATTCAACAAGAAGAAATATTCTTTGTCCGAGTTTGATTATTTCTTCTTGTTTGCCCTATATATTTAAGGAGGCATGTGCTACACTTAAAGAGTAAATTCCTGGAATTTAATGTAATTATTTTTGAATTATTGTTAAAAGTACTTTTTCACCGTTTAGCAGGGCCACACCCACGTATAAATGTAGAAGTGTAACCTTACTTTCACCTTAATGGTAAGTTAGATTTTGTAGTAGCACTCACTGATGCTGATGACCTTGTCATTGAAAAGCGTCTACGTAAATGAATTATTAATTTGTGCGTTTGTGTACGTCTATTATTTGCTATTACCATAACCTCATAAGCTAATCTCAAAGAATACTTGTGTGTTTAAAACTTTATATGGCTTGTGTGTGTACACAAATTTATAAAAATATGTACACAAAACCTAACATAATCAGTTACAATATATAGAACAGTGATAACGTCGTGCCCATAAAATTGTCATTTTCGATTCAATCACAACAAACAGAAAAGATGGAGGCAACTACTCCTGGCTGTGTTGTTTGGGTTATTTAGTGTGAGTCTAGAACAGAACTGTTCAACTTAAAAAAATGTAGGGGTACTCAATCTCTTTACTAAGTCGCGCGTCACACTAGTGTGTGGCATTAGTGATATATATCTTAAACAAAAATCTTACTTGGTATTTATGCGCGTTGAGTTTCAAAGATTGATAGTATCTCTATTATCGAGCATCACTGTCCGAGGCTTGTAATAGACTGCGAGCTGTGTGGAATTTCCGTTGTCACAAGGTGTGGTGTATCGAATATTGTTCTATTATCGAATTCACTTCATTTTGGAACCCTTTAAAGTTTGTCTTGAGGTTAATTTTGTCTATTAGGTTGAATAATTTATGGTTTTTTAATTTTATTTGTATTTGTTCGTTTATCATATTATTTTTATAATTAAAAATTATAATTTGTTTCAAATGTTATAATTATTCATATAAATATTATAATAGCAATAACTATAGATCTATAGTTGTAATAGGTTAGAGACATTTTTTGAATGACAAAGAAACTTAACACGCATCCGACCTTCCGTTTGTATTTCGGCCACTAACACGAATGCCTAGTCTTGTTTTTTATAATGAACATAGGTAAAATATTACAGGCGGGAGTAGGTTTCTAGGGGATTTACAATATTGAGTTTTCTTCGATATTTTCCAACAATTTTGTTTATATAAATATGTAGAGCTACGAGCATATCCACCAAGATACCAAAGCTATTGAAAGACCTATGAGAAAGAAAGAGATTACATGATGGGAAAGATATAGAAAGGCCTATGAGAAAGAAAGAGATTACATGATGGGAAAGATATAGAAAGGCCTATGAGAAAGAAAGAGATTACATGATGGGAAAGATATAGAAAGACCTTTGAGAAAGAAAGAGGTTACATGATGGGAAAGAGATAGAAAGGCCTATGAGAAAGAAAGAGATTACATGATGGGAAAGATATAGAAAGACCTATGAGAATAAAAGTGATTACATGATGGGAAAGAGATAGAAAGGCCTATGTGAAAGAAAGAGATTACATGATGACAAAGAGAAAAACCTAATAATGCCCCAGCAATACAAAAGCGAGACACTCTATAAACTCTACTCAAACGTCAAGCTATCGATTTACAAGAGAAACACAGTTATAACTATATCTTCTTAGAAAACCACTTGAAAAGGATAAGAGGGATATAAAAGTTTAGAATATGAACACAAATGAATACAAATTTAGTCTCATGTGTACACTAATATAAAAGCTTTGCTAATATTAAAGTAATGATATCTATATATACATATATATTCATAAATATTATTAATTCTTTTCAAAGTTAGATGAAAGGAAAATTCAGAAAAGATTTATTACTGTTGAAAAATAAAAGTTATGAATGACATTTTTAAAAGTGGTTCCACTAAACAATAGATATGACGTAATATCCATCTATCTATTATATGATCAATTTTTTTCTACACAAAAAAAATGGAAATACAAGTGGGAAAAAGTGGAAGGAATATGAAAGTAATAATTTTTTAATTACATTTTCAATGTAATTTTCAAATCATAGGCTTATAACATTGTATTATTATTTTTTTTTTAATCGGAAACTGAAAGACATGTAAATTTCGAGTGGTACGCTAAATAATTTGTGCTTAGGTATAGCTCTTTCACTAATTTATAAGTGACAACTTTCTAAATCTGTTTTTTTTTTTTAATATGAAAGCAAATATGGTTGATAAAAAAGTTAGTAAACTCTCAAAGTCAGTAAAATTTAGTCAAATAGTTGATCGAATTAAACGGGCTGTGATTTATATAATTATTTACATAACCTTCCATCACCCGTATTTGCCTTCACAGAAGATTTCACAAGAGTGCCTAAATAAACATTAAATGTAGATTTTGTATTAATTAGGATATGTTGCAAAGGGTGTTTCAATTAAAATAATTCTAAGAGTATTTGATTTGCGTTTCACAGATACCAACATTTTTAAAACCTAATATTATCTATGATGAAGTGTTGAATCACCCTTCTTCTACGCCCAAGCACTTGTCATTTTACCAATAACTCCTTAATAGAAAAACATTATTTTGCTTTAAAACATTATTTAGTCATAATTCTGACGATAAAATAACTATTATATACCACTATAAAAAATGTGATATGTTGTATATAATAAACTTAAAATATAATAATAAATAAGTAATATATTTTAAAATATTATTAGAGGCAGTCTTATATGTTTCAGTCTTTCTAGAAAAAATTTAACATTGTAAGTTTTATTGAATAATTTTTTTTTATAATAATTAAACGGGACGAATTTTGACTAATATGACATTTGACGATAGTGGATTCAAGTTAATGAAGCACTAATTATTGCTAAATGTGCAAAACATTATTAATAAAAGCAGAAGTAATTTTCAGTAAGTAAATCAATAAAATAGATTTAATTCAATTAAGTCCTTCAAGAAAATGTCAAAACATTTTTAAAAAGACAATCAATAATAATTTAAATACTGTAATGAAAAAAATTAACTTTAAAATTATATTCATCGAAATTGTTATAGGTTTTAGGTTTCCTTTACTTTATTTGAAATTTTTTAAAGATATCAAACCACAAATTCATTTATTGCAGTAGCGTTTTAAGCATTATTGTTGGTGTGTTAATAAATATTTTTCAAGTGGTATGTTAGGAGAAAGGTTTTTTCATATCGAAAATGTAATGCATTTAATAATATTGAGTCGCATGTACTATAAATGTGTCAAGTGTAAACTCTACGTAAATATGAATTGAAAAGTATGAGATTATTATTGACAAATTTTGGAATGTCTTCCTTTGATATAGAATTGATTTATGAAAAGTTCATTCAAATGCTTGTAATAAAAAGTATTTGACCAACCAATGTTTCTAAAAGCGGTCTAACATTTGAAAGTATTTAAATCCAGTACTGTATGTGAACTTGTTACTAGATAATAGAGAAATGTTATGGAACCTTGGTAATTTCTATAATGGGACTTATGTTAGGTTATGAATCCTATTCAACGACCAAGATCATTTTTAATTCAGCAAATTATATTACTCATATATCAGGTTGTTGTGTCAATCAATGATTAGGGCAAACTATTTACATCGTCATGTAAATTAATGATAATATTGTGAGTAAAGGGTATTAGTATTCCAGAATATTATAATTTTCAAGTTATAACCCAGTAAATAATAATGATTTATTAGAACTAAAAGCACAAAATAGTTATCACTATAGTTTATTGGTAACTGTTCATTATACTAAAATGATGTATTCAAATAGGCCATAGATGTGTTATAGTGGTAGCGTAGGCTTGATATATGTGGTTAAATAACGTGAAGATGGTACACCACAGATTTTCCCGAAATGAGACCTCTGTGCTTTAATAGCGTTCAGTCATTGTTGTGGAGCTGTGGTCACAGTTGTGTCTAGATAAAGCCAGGCTGGAGTGCAATAATGTTAAGCATGCCTACTGTAACTGAAACCTATATACCCTATCTGTTGTTTGTGTGTGCGCGTTTGCGTGCGCTCGAGTACTGACGGTTATACAAAACAAAAATGTTTATCTTTGTTTTACGTAAGGAATAGTAAAAAGGGCTTTGTAAATAACAGTCGATAAAAAATTGGTCTTTATATCATTTACGGTAAAGTATAATCAATTAAAAACAAAAAATAAATTCGGAATACAATTTTCAGTTTCGATTTAAACCATAAAGTCACATTATTTAATTAAAATAAATACGTCCCTCCAATAAAGACAATATCCCTTCTAACTAATCATTGATTCTCATCAATATAGCTTCCATTTTATGAGAGTTAACTGATGCTGCAAAGTGTTTGAATAAATCAGGAAATACCCTTTATATTAAGGCATAACTATTCTCATCTTTCAAAGTATTTCGAATACAAAATTATTCTTCTTTCCTCAGAAGAGCTATACAATACCGAATTCGACAAAGTCTATTTCCGTCTTCGGTGTACGCAAGTTGAGATCATGGATTACTCTCGTTTTATCTCTTGATGCCTTTACGCAAGACAGTCGAATTAGGAAAATAGTATTGCTTTAAATATTTGTCGGTTAATCTAAGACAAACAATGAGTACCTTCTATTTCGACGAAGTTAGACATTGTAGGGATATTAAAATCTCAAGTACTAGTTTTCAAGCACTGCTCAGGTTTTGGTGAGGTCAAACCTACTTCAGTAGCTACTGCCTCTGGGTAAAGCCGAAGAAAGTAAATCGTAGTGAAGGGAAGATTGCACTAACTAGTGATATCTGGTCAGAAGAGTTATACTAGGGGTCTTAAAACTTGTCTTTTGGAAAGTATTAGCCAATACTCATCAATCATAGGTTTTATTATTATACAAATATGTTTTAGCAAAGACGTATGTAATCACGGATATTTTTTTGTTTGAACCATGAACTAAAGGCTAGGCCCCGTAAATAATTATTCTTAAATTGTTAACACTACTCTGATTTTCTCCTGTTAGTATGCAATAACCCCTAATTAAGGTAAATTTGTAGCAAAAAAATCTATACATATTGAGTGTTGTACTAACGTTAGTTTAAAAATAAAAGTCGTTTATAGATTTGATTTTATAATTTTATTTGGGAAAATATATGTCATAATAAGATTTCAATTTTTTGTTGATAGTGTAAGGAAAACATAAGATGTGATTTGGTGATAAAGAATGTGATATCTTCTTTTCGTAATAATTTTGGTATTTTTAAGTTATGAACTGTAGAAAAGAGTTTGAAAGTGTTTTGGGTGAAACACTCTAATTTCACTGTGACCAGTACAAGCTTTACACTCAGCCTACCGGGCTCTTACATACTGGCATTACATATAAGTAGGCACAAGTCCACCGTTTGAAACCCATTTAATGATAGATTCGGGGAGATAGTGATTAACTAGATGGATGTTAGATACCTCACACGTTTTTACATAGAACTTCCTGTATTACTAGTTTTTTTTTTAATTTAGCAGTAAATTAAATATTTTCTATGTATAAATATCCGTTTTTAATAAATAATTAACTGCACTTAGCCTCTAAGAGTAAAGACTATTTTTATTTCTTTGAGATACTAAAATATAATTTTATCTCAAGTTTACTAATTTTCTGCTATATTGGGATGTTGAGGATATTAGTATAAATGGGTTCATATGAAGGTCCTTGTGCTTTGGCCCGCAGAGTTTTCCTACGCTCAATCTGTAAAACTAAAATATCCAAAGATACGTCTTTGCTTACATTACATCCGTATAAGGTTTGCATTATGAGAAGCATTTAACATGTCAAGTATTTATTTAAAGTTATTTTTTAATATATTTCATGTGCTTTAAAACGGCAATTTACCATGCACAAATTCGTCCACATATTTTGAAAATTCCCCTCTTTTAAGGAGCTTAGTGAGCTCTAGCCAAAGCCGGTCTTTATGTGTTGCTAAAACAGAACCTGGCTTAGCATGATATAACCAAGATCGTTGCGTTCATGCAAAACAATGAACAATTCAGTATACGACTACATTCATAGCATAATATTCACTCTATAATAATATATTGTTTATTTATCCATGATCTCTCTTTAATCCAAACATTAAATTATGCTTATGCTAAATTATTATTGTTGATACCAAACTTATTTCAACTTTCTACATTACCCTTTAATTTATTCATTAATGTGTTGTTAGTTTTCATTCCTTCCATATTATGTTTCTTGAAAATAATTTTAATTTATAAACGCCTTTAGCACTAAATGTAAATTTGCTAATTTCAGTAGCTACAAGTTCAGTAAAAATGGGGTTTATAAAATGCGATGTAATTGCAGTACAACATACATAGGACAGTACGAGTTTTGTAAATGGAGTCATTCGCGAATTTCTAGATTAAAAAAAACAGAAATATGTTCTCACATATATAGAAATATTCATAACAGAAACGAAGATGAGTATATTAGGAATTTTAAATGTCTCTTCTTTGTGAGCGGAATAATTACCAAAGCCTTTTGTTGTGTGGATTAATGCACGAAAAACATTGGTAAAATGTATTTAGTGCTTGTTGCTAAGCTTTAGTTAACCGCAATACTGACGTTACTAGGACATGAATATACCTGGTAAACCTCGTCGAGTTACTTAAGAGACTCGTACTTGCTTGTAGAACTGACCGAGTCTATATAGTTTTAGAAAAAGCAGAATATTTTATTTCGACATGTAAGTAACAGAAAAAAGTATTTATATAATAATATAGGAGCGGATACTCAAATTGTATTCAGGTTGTAAAAATATAATAAAATGTCAACATTACATTTTTTTCATAATTATAATACACTAACTGAGCCAAGCACCCAATGGGTGTATTCACGAACGTACTTTGCCACACAGAATCAAGGGATGATTTTGTCGCTTGAAGCCTGTTTAATTTCAATTTCTCTAAAAAAACTAACTCCAGTTTTAACATACTAAAGTACATATTTTCTGATTTTTACAATTTGTTACTTATTCAATAATTATAGTACTTATTGTATAAGAGACTTACAAAATAAAATAACTTTTATTCTAAAAATTATTTTGAAGTCATCCAGTTACTTTAAAATTGTAAGAGAGACCTATTGCTCACGATATGTAAAGATAAACTGACTGGCACTAACTCTCTGTATTCACTAAGTGGTATCAAAGTCATGTTTTAAATGTAAATGATAAAGAAATGAGGGTGCATTATGAAATGCTTGACTTGCGTAAGACCAAGAATATGTTGTTCTCTGTATTTAAACCTTTACAAAATGTATAAATGTGTATATATATATATATATATATATATATATATATATATATATATATATAAATGTGTGTGTGTGTGTGTGTGTGCGTGTGTGTGTGTGTTAAGATATCAAGAGCCAATCGTTAAAAATACCTAAACTTCGATCGATTAACGCATTTGCGATCAAAATAGGAAATAATTTCAGTTGCTCTTGGTAGGGTTATTGATAAATATTTTCATGCCATTCAACAATAATAAAAATACATGAAACTAAGATCAACTAAATTTTAGATATTTTTTTAAAAAATGTATGTTCACAGATATGTTTGTATCCTTATAGTATAAATAGATATATACGTATAAGTTTAAAATATATATAAGATTTATAGCAGGACCTAACTACTTCTGCGTTAAGTGTTCATCGATAACTTCACGTTTCCTCAAAGTGAATCCATTTCCTTGCGTGAATACTGACTCACTTCGAGACACATTAAACTTTGCAAAGGGGAAGCCGTAATAGGCTGTCGTTATCTAGTAGTGTACTGCGGAAGGTCCATTTTAGAAGCTCTTTGCAGAAGGTTAAAGATGGGAGCAATTCCCCGTTAAGTGATTTTACATTAGGAACCTATGCATGAGTCTGTACGAACTATAAAGGGTTTCGTATAAGAAATTTATTTCAGTTTAAAAATTACTAAATATTGAAATTATTTGTTTATATTTTTGTAGTAGGATAGCAACTATACGAATTTTTATTTAATCTAATATTAACCAATATCCAATATTATTGACAAAATCTTCTATAGATCAACAAGAGTTTAAGCTGAAGTTTAGTATAATAATAGACTGAATTCTTCTTTGGCTATTATGTATGCAATAAATATTGTTACATGGATATATACCAACCTTAACGTCTACCACAATATGGAAATAAACCGTTGGATTCTGTTGGAACCTTTTATTTAAAAATGTTGGAGGATAGCTTATCAATCCCAAGCTGTTATATGGGCCAGTAGTATACACAATCCCTACTACCTTAAGATTAAATATTCTTCCTTTCTATTATTATTTGCCTGAAATTCATGGCAAATTACCAATATGATGATTATAGCCTACGAATAATGTAAAAGGACTGGTAATAAGGGGAAGTTATAGGAAACAGTAAAACACTTACATATAGACAAACATTAAGAATTAAGAAAGAAAGGTTAATGAAAGGAATTAGGTTTGCTATGGAGACGATATTCCGATTTCCTAGTGCTAGGAACAGGAGAAAACCAAAGCACTGAGGGCCTGGGGCCAATACCTGAGTACCATATCGTTTAACTTGGATAAGGAAGTTATTGTAGAAACCATACAAAATTTGTAAGTATGAAAACATATTTTAAAAATAACTAAAATCAAAATGACTTTGCAAATGGGTGATAAGTTTAAGGTGTACCTGTAAGTGGGAGAGAACTTTAGGATATTAAACGTTACTTGTTTAGGTATATTTTCTGACTACAAACTTACTTTTCTTACTTTAACTATTATTGTATATAAGCTATACAACTGATTTATATTTCTACTATGTATCTCAATTTAAATGAGCTATAACTAGAGTATAATAAATTATATATATGTATATATATATATATATATATATATATATATATATATATATTTGAGTCAGATATGTTTCTGTTTATAATATTTAACATCACATTTCTTTCCACTACACGCTTTTTATAAAATCGTATGACTTTTTCATTACTTATGCAATATGAAAAGGAAGATAAGTACTATTTAAAAATTATCCTAGAAATCTAAAAAATAGTTCTTTGTTTTAAATTGTATTGAATATTTTCATGTGAGTTTTGAATGTAACATTAAAATTAGATAGTTTGATCATTTTTTTAATTTTTAGAAAATAATTATTTTTCCAATAAACATTGATATTTAGTTTAAATTATGTATTCAAGCTCACTTACAAAGATCTAAATACAACCCGTACATGAAGAGTATATTCAGATTTATGTACTAATTATAGTACAGCATATATAATAACATTGTACTTATTTATTTATGCCTTGAGTTATAAGTGTTAATGAATTCTGACAATTAACCCTGTTTGCATATAACCAGTCAGAGGTGGCAAAGCAGGGATTTATTCACGGTTTCAAACAAAATGTTGAATCACATTAGTAACGAACGAACGATATTCCCTAAACTCCTTTTAATTCACGAGACATTTTCTAGAAACAATCACAACTAATTCATTTTACAAATTGCTATTTTCTGTTGGAAAATGTTTCGTAAAAGATCATGGAGGATTCGTCCGCCGGCTACCTCTCGTGTTACTAACATCTCGGAGTAAATATCAGTGTGGCTACTTTCGCGATTGAATTCCGTAGTTTGTCATTTTAATATTTTCTACATAAATAATGATATAACTGTAAATTAAACAATTAGTGAAAATTACTGTGATTATTGGAAATTAAGTAATAATTTAACTTTGAAAAATATTTTATTGTATATTTATTTTTGCAAGGACCTAAATTAAAAGAGATAATAATTTGGATACTCTTTAGTATGAAAATAGAGGAGTTTGATACATAAAGACCAACCGATTCCTTTACGAAACTGCTTTTGATAAAAGTTATATAGAAGAAAATATGGACATCGATGTTGATAACGATGGTTTTTGTACATTACAAGATATTAGAAGTCTTGAAAATGAGGATCGATAGGTCATCGAATGCCAAGAAGATAATGATCAAGTTCCGGAGAGTTGGTTTT
This sequence comes from Prosapia bicincta, assembly GCA_036971475.1. Lineage (NCBI taxonomy): Eukaryota > Metazoa > Arthropoda > Insecta > Hemiptera > Cercopidae > Prosapia > Prosapia bicincta. Next base: position 154,516,503 of record JBAIZL010000003.1, on the reverse strand, counting down.
AACTGAACGACTTTGGTGACATTCAAAAAATTTCTTTGTAAAAGAGAATGAACACCTTTTTAATTACTTGTGGTTAATTAAGTAATGAAAACAACTGTATGCTTATATGCTAATTATAGAACCATAAATTGTAACTAATTTATTACAGTGTCCATTTCTTGTGGATCTGCAGGGAAACTCCGTGTGCCACCTCTCGTGTTTTAAAATCAATGCCATCTCGTTTAAGTCTTTGTTTGATATAGATTTAAACCACAGAATCAATATTTATAACTATTATTATACCCATTTAGAAAATAGTAAAACTTTAACTGAAGTATACTTTTCTCAAAATTGTAAAATATTGATTTGCCGTTATTTTATATATCAGCAGAAATTTCTTTATAAGAATGTTCCCAGTCAACCTTTTTCCATTAGGAATAATTTTCTGAAACCTTGTTTTCTATTTAAGAGCCCTCTTCCACCCCAGTTACAATATCCATTCATACGAGTGATTTCAATTCATACATTCTTAGAACACAAACGTTTCCTTTCACAAGATAAAAACTCATGTTTGCAAAGGGAAATATATTTGTTACGAAAACTGAGCATCAAACGCAATCATGAGTGGGAGGACAGAATCCTCTACTTAAAGAGTTTTTTGTTATATAAAGCTATTAACGCTGACGCCAAGCTCTATATTTACAGAGGTAGATTTGTACCAAATTTCTGGTTTGGAAAACGTAAAACATTGTTATATTAATATTACGTCTAAATTTATACTGTTTACTTTTGTTAAGTTGCAGACACATAAAGTAAAATATAAGACATTGTTTCTATCAATCATTTGTTTTCCTAGTATTATATCTTAGTATAACATGTATATATATTTAAATATATTTACTGTATTTATATGTAGCCTATTTCTTACATATTCACTCTATTATATTTTTTGGGTATTTTCCATCCTATTAAACTGAGTCAAATATTATGTTCAGTCAAATCTAAAATTAATTATTTATATTCATTACTCACGATAATACGTTCATTATAACTTAGTTATTAATATTCCCTATCACGTAAAGCACATTATATACCTAGTCATTTATCCCGTTAGACGTTTCTAATGTTTAAACACCTTTGTGGAACGCATCTACTTTTAAAGTGACAATAATAAAAAAAAAACTATCAAGTAATGTAACATTGGTTCAAATTTATAATTATGAAGAATATTTTGAAAAATATTATAAAATTATTGAAAATCCAAGGTGAATAAGGTTTGATATTTGATACGAAGTTTTAGTAGGCAACGAAATCTGTTTTACATTTCAGTTAATTTATCATTTTTCTGTATATTTTTTTCCATGTAATTATTGAATAAAATGATTCATAAACATTATATATTCAACATTATTCTTTGGTTATGATGTAATAATAAATATAGTCAATATTGTCAATATGAAAACAACTTTTTTGTTACCCTAAAATGTGTCTTCTCTATATTGAATCTAAGGACACAGTAAATATATCTCCTGTTTTTGTATCTGACACATGTCTTATAAAAAATGGTTCAAAATTGTTTATCAGCATTAGTCTCTCATTCAACATCTGAACATTTCGTTTTCATTACTTCCGACTGTATAACCGTCTTGAATCCTGTAGACAGGTCTCGTAAACATTACTTCTAATATTGTCACAAATATTCATGGCTTTTATACAGGAACATCTAGAATGTTAGATGTAGATCAGTTGTATATTAAGATTGGATAGTGAGTGTGATTTTGGGAGGAAAAACAAGTTTCAGTATGTGTACGTGATGAAATGAACGGATTGTGAAAAGGATAACTATATTGTAGATATATCTACATAAATATATATTTGGATATATCTATATTCATGATTTAAAAAAAAATATATATATATATTATATTACTTTTATCGGGGGAAGAAGGTCAATTACGTAAAATATTCGTAAACACATATTACATTTGTGCATTATACATAGAATATGTTTACATCAACATGTTATTATATTAGAAAAGTGCAGTATATTTTCGCGAGACATATAAAATTACAAATTTGAAATTTTATTATTTCTAATGATCACTCAAACTTACATATAAATATAGCATTATTATAGTTTTATAATTTCTAATATCCTTTTTATCCAAGTTCTAGATAATTAGTTTTAATAATGAAATGCAAAAGAATACTAGTAAATAATTTGTATTTAAAATATAATGTAGTTCTAATAGAACGACAGTTATATCAAGAAAGTCCCGTTAGTTGATATTAATAGAATCATTAGAAATATATAATCTTAACTATAACGTCATTAAAGATATATTATTATATATATAGCGATTTAAAGCTTTTGGACAGAGACTCTTAATACTTCACTCGTTAAAGACTGTTACTATGCTGGTGTAGGTACTGATTCTTCTAGAGTTCTGTAATAGTTATATGTATTAAGCTGTTGTATGTTTGTAACAGGCCTTTGGTCTGAATAAATTGTTTTTTTTTTTAAACCTATCGCTGTTTCGAGTTATTTAACTGACGCCCGAACAGGGACAGGCGCGATCTCTTTGCGAATAATTTTTCGATCTCTTATCCGGAAACTTCGCACATCACCATTGGTGCTGAAACGTGATCGTCTGTTTCAACAGTTAACGCCTGTCGACAAATACAAATCAAGATTCAGCGTAGGACATACTTCCAAGGACTACAACTACCAGCAGCTTTAATTTCAAAGAAGACATCCCGGCCATTTGCCCAGAGGATCTTCGCAGAACAACAGACAGTCGCAGACCTTTCGCCAACAACAAGCAGCCAGTCTTCACCAAATCGTAAGTACAAATCCAATATGTCTCCTATCCCACATGAATTTTTAAAATTTATTCCAACATATGATGGCTCTCCTCATAAACTTGTACATTATATTGAAACTATTAAAGATTTATTGACTAGTTATTGTAATGAAAACATTTCTGAATTTTCTAGTAATCATTGGCTATTATTTAAAGCCAGTATGTCAAAATTAGAGGGTCCTGCAGAGCAAGTAGCATATAATAATAATTGTTGTACCGTAAATGAATTAATAGATGTGCTCAAAAGAAATTTTGCTGATAGTAGGGCAGCTCAAAATTTAATTTTTGAAATTACAACTATGAAAATGAATTATAAAGAAAACCCTATTGAATTTTTAAACAGGCTTTATGAAAAAAGAGTGAAAGTATTAACAAGATATAAGTTAGATTGTTTTAAAGATACCACTTAGGAACAGCTTGTATCGCAACTAGATTTAATATTAGTGAGAACATTGTGTCTAGGCGTACCAAACCAACTTGGGGAATACTTACAACTATTTCAAATAAAAACTTTGGATGAAGCTAGAATTAGACTAATAAATGATTGTAACATAATATTAAACAGACTGAAATTAACGGCAAGTGAAAGTACACAAAATTCTCAACAAACGTTTAAAAATTTAAAATTTAAATCTAAAAACTATCAACAATTTAGACCTCAACACTATCAACAATTTAATCCACAAAATTATCAACAATATTCAAGACCGCAAAACTACCAATAATTTTCTAGGCCTCAACATTTTCAAAAACATGGCAAAACAATTACCAACCAACTAATCAAACTGTCTCTATGAGAACTTTTCGTTCAAATCCTAAACATACTCAAGAAATGACAGACATAGAAAACCCTTCTGACGAAATTAATGAAATTACGGAATTAAAGGATCAAGTGAAAAATTTAACAAATCAAATAAATAATTTTTTAGAACTAAAGAAGCCTTCACCCAAAGATCCACCTTACAATTTCAGTTAAATTCAATAAATAGAAATCTTCCATACTTTATTGATTATAAAAGTAGGAAATGATTAATAGATACGGGATCTGAAAAAAATTATGTTACCCTGATTTAATAACAAGCGAAATGCCTCGTTACCAGGAGAAATTTACTGTCAAAACGCCAGCAGGAATAAAACATGGATCAGAATACGTTTATTTTGATCTAATAAATGTATTTGGAATTAAAAAATTAATTAAATTATATTTACTTAAATTTTCAGAAAAATATGATATTTTATTAGGACACGAATCAGTGCAAGAATTAAATGCAAAAATTAATTTTCAAAATAAAATATTAGAATATGACCAAAATAAATTTAAACACATACTTGGATTAACTAAAGACTTTAAATTAAAAAAAAGGAATAAATGTAGTGAAATTACCTACAAAAGAAAATTATGATAATGCATATGTAAACGAATATAAGGACGACTTTATAGAATTAAAAGAGTCAATTGTTAAATGTAAAAATTATGAAGCGAATTGTATTGTGTATGCCAAAGAAGACGTCACCTATAGTGCCACTCCTTTTGAGGTATATAAAATCGATTCTATACAAGAATTTACACCTGTGACCGAAAGTCCTAAGTCTAAATCTCTTGATATTGCTACAATTAAAAATTTATATGAACAAAGAAGAAAAAATTGAAATAATTAAAATAAAAAGTAATTATTCAAATATTATTAAACAAGAAAATAATAAATTAACTGCTACTAGCTTATTAAAACATGAAATTAAAACAAAGGATGACAATCCTATTTATTCTAAGAGTTATAGATATCCCATAGCTTTTCGAAAAAATGTTGAAATTGAAATTGAAAAATTATTACAAAATAAAATTATCCAACACTCTAATTCGCCATATAATTCACCTATATGGGTAGTTCCAAAAAAATTAGACGCCTCAGGGAAAAAAAATAAGAATGGTAGTAGACTACCGTAAATTAAATGAAAAAACAATAGACGACAAATTTCCTATAGACGCCTCTGGGAAAAGAAAAATAAGAATGGTAGTAGACTACCGTAAATTAAATGAAAAAACAATAGACGACAAATTTCCTATGCCAAATATAGAAGATCTTTTTGGAAAAATAGGTCTTGCAACATATTTCAGTGCATTAGATTTAGCCTCAGGTTTCCATCAAATTGAAATCGAAAAATCATCAATTCCTAAAACTGCATTTTCCACAGTTCAAGGTCATTTTGAGTTTCTAAGAATGCCCTTTGGACTACATAACGCACCACCAACTTTTCAACGAGCTATGAATATAATATTTGCTTCCATGCCAAATATATTAGTTTATATGGACGATATTATAATATTTTCTGATTCATTAACAGAACACTTGAAACATTTAAAATCAGTATTCCAAAAACTATCGGAATATAATTTAAAAATACAATTAGACAAGACAGAATTTTTTAAAAGAGAACTATTATTTTTAGGACATATTATAAGAAAAGAAGGTATTCGTCCTAACCCGGCAAAATTAACTGCTATAAAGGACTTTCCTCTACCAAAAAATCCAAAAGGAGTTAAAAAATTTTTAGGAAAAACTGGATACTTTAGGAAGATGATTAAAAATTATGCTAAATTAGCTAAGCCTTTAACTCATTTGTTAAGAAAGGACGTACCATTTAACTCTAACACACAAGAAGTAAAAGAAGCTTTTTCAAAATTGAAAGACATTCTTATGAAAGAACCTATTTTAAAATTACCAGATTTTTCTAAATCATTTCAACTAACAACAGATGCATCTAACTTCGCAATTGGAGCAGTTCTATCACAGAATTTTGATAATATTGATCACCCTATTTCATTTGCATCACGTACACTAAACAGACAAGAGATTAATTTGTCTACAATTGAAAAAGAATTATTAGCTATAGTTAGGGCATGCAAACATTTTAGGCCTTATCTCTATGGTAATAAATTTACTATTTACACTGATCATAAACCATTAGAATATCTCCACAATTTAAAGGAACCAAATTTAAAACTTATACGCTGGAAATTACTGTTCGAAGAATTTACTTTTGAAATAAAACATGTATCTGAAAAATCTAACGTAGTTGCAGATGCACTTTCTAAAATAAAAATACAAGAATCAAACGTGATAACCAATGACGCAGGCATGGAAATAAATCCAGAATCAGTTATAAACGAATTTGTACAAGATTGTAACCCCGAAGACCAGGTATCAAATTTAGCTACATTTCACAGTCAAGATAGCTCTTCCGATAATTTTAAAATAATGGAAGATGATAAAATTATCAATACAGAACAAAATCAAATTATTATTAAAAGAGGTAACGAAGAACCCCAGTATATAAAAATATCTAATAAAAAAAGAATAACATTCTATGTATCAAATATACCAGATTTAGATAAATTAATTGACCAAGCAAATCAATGCTTAAAACCTAACACAACCTATGGTCCCTACTTTGAAGACGCAGGGATACCAGATATTAACAAAGAAGTATATAACCTATTTACTCAAATGATAAAAGTAAATTTTACAGATATAACCATTAAAATTTATAAAAAACTAAATTTAGGTGTAAAAGATAAAGAGGAACAAAAGGAAATAATTACTAATTATCATGAAGGAAAACATATAACAGGGGAATTAATGAAAATATAAATAAAATAGAAAATAAATATTATTGGCATTCAATGATAGCAGATGTGACAGAATATATAAAGAAATGCCAAATTTGTTTAAAAAGTTAAGTATGACCGCAAATCAATTAAAGATAAATATTATGTAACCCCCACACCTTCAAGACCATTTGAAAGACTACAAATTGATATTTTTCATTACTCGCAAACTAAGATCCTTTTTTTTTCTTTAAATTTGAGAGCGGGTTTGAATTGCCCGAAGCACTGCTACCTTAAGGTATATTGTACATACCTCCCTGATCTAGTCAAATAACCCCTTCCCTCTTACCAGGTTTAGGAGTTTCCTGACTAGAGTTTTACCTTCAGCATCCACCAAAGCCGTTCCATCACCAAAGAGGTTGAAGCGCCTCTCAGCAAGTACTTCACATCTGTAAATAATGTGTGTGGCAGTCTCCAGTTCCTGCCCGCATAATCTGCACACTGGTTCATCTTTGTAGATACCCATTTTATGCAAATGTTTCCTTAGTCCACAGTGTCCCGTGAGTAGACCTGTGACTATCCTCAATTCCTGCCTAGACAGATAGATGAGACTCTTCTGCAGCCCCAAGGAAGGTTTCCTAAGGGTTAGCTTACTGTGTCTCATCCCTTCGGCCCTGATCCAGTGCTCACAGTGTCTTTCAGCCATCCACGTTCGCACTGTCATCTTGACCATGGATTTGGAAATACCTACCGCAGGCTCCGGTCCAATCAGGGGAGTCGAAGACCCCTCCCTGGCCAACGCATCTGTGGCTTCATTTCCAAGTATTCCTCTATGCCCTAGCACCCAACCTAACTTGATTTGATTGTGCCTTGCCAGAGCTTGTAGGTTAATTAGGCACTCCCTGCCAATGGCCGAGGTGACCACGTGTCCGTTAATTGCTGCCTGACTGTCGGAGAAAATAGCAATCCGGGTCCCGTGTGTTTTCCTTCTCGCAATCTCTCCCAGACAGGCATTTATAGCATATACTTCGGCCTGAAAGACAGAGGTATGCCTCCCCAAGGAAAAAACTAGTTCTACCCTTGGGTTTTTACAATACACCCCCGCTCCAGTGCCGAAGTCCATCTTGGAGCCATCTGTGTACCAGATCTGAGCTCCCGATGTTAATGTCCCCGACCATTCCATCATAGTTTGGTGGATCTGGTCAGGTGCAAACATTCGAGTAATGTGGCCGCTGCCCATTTCCAAGACGGGTTCTTTGACCACGCACTTGATACTCATATGTCCCGAGACATCTGGGAGGTTAGCCCAGTTGCTCGAGTTGCGCAATCTCCATGCCGCCAGCCTCGCCTCTCCCCTAAGGACAAGCTCAAGGGGAGGGAGGTTAAGCATTACTTCCATTGCTGCACCTGGTGTAGTTGACATCGCTCCCAGTGTGTACAGACAGGCCAATCTCTGGATAGAGCTCAGTTTAGCTCTTGTCTGTGCCTGGTTGGCCTTTGTCCACCACACCAGAGCTCCATAGATAATCATAGGTCTTATCACCCTCAGATACATCCAGTGCATCATTGATGGCTTCAGTCCCCATTTCTTACCCACCATTCTTCTCACAGTCATAAGTGCCCTTTTGGCCCTGTTAACTGTCCTCTCAAGATGTGGGTTCCAGGTGAGTTTCCTGACCAAAGTAACTCCCAGGTACTTCACCTCCCCCACAAACTCAAGGTATTCACCAAACAAGCGGGGCATCCTGGTCGTCAGATCTTTTCGCTGTCTGGTGAAGTTAATGAGAGCAGTCTTTTTTGGATTTACCCTAAGGTTCTCCCTTTTACACCACTCTTCAATCAGTCGTAGAGGATTTCTGATTACCTCAAGGACTGTATCAGGGAATCTGCCCAGGATCAGAATAACTATGTCGTCCGCATATCCTAGACAGAAGTACCCCTGTTCATTCAGGAGTTCAATAAGGTTGTCAACCACTAGGCACCACAACAGAGGAGAGAGACCGCCCCCCCCCCCGTGAACAGCCCAGACTTGTCTCCGCCCTTCTGACCTCCCCTGCCACCTCTACAGAAATGCTTCTGTTTGTTAACATGGAACTTATCCAACCACAAGTGGTTGCATCCACTCCATGACGTCTTGCACCACTTACCATCGTCTCCACTGAGGGGTTATTGAAAGCCCCTTCAATGTCGAGGAAAGCACCTATGGCACAACCTTTCTTGGCGACCATTTGCTCAATCCTACCAACCACTTGATGGAGAGCTCCCTCGCAGGATTTCCCCGGTTGATAAGCATACTGGTTCCAATGCAGTGGTTTTATGGCCAAAGCACCCCCCCCCCCCCTAATATGCCTATCAACCAGTTTTTCAAGTCCCTTAAGAACAAAGGACATGAGTGTAATAGGTCTGTATCCTTTCCCTTCCGATTGGTTACCGGTGGGCTTAGGTATAAAGACCACCTTACTAGATTTCCAGGCTGCCGGCACATGCCCTAGAGCAATGCTTAGCCTGTATAATTTAGTAATTACCAGTACCAGCAAATCCATTCCCTGCTGGACCTGGAGATTTGTAGGGTTTAAATGTGCCAATAGCCCATCTTACCCTTTGTGGAGTTACTATCCTCCTTGCCACTTCCCAGTCCTCCCTCTTACCGCGTCTTGTGGAGAGTTTGGCAACTGGTTCAGTGTCTGCTCCCCCAAGTTTCCTCAGAGTACTGGAAGGGAAATGTGTTCTGATTAATTCTTCCACAGTTTCCCCTGCAGTTTTTGTTATATTTCCCAGTTGGGTTCTTAGCATCCCCACCGGGTTAACTGGGTACTTAGAGAGCACTTTTTTCAGTCGTGCCCCTTCCCGAGTTTTGTCAATCTCTTGACAAAACTCCTTCCAGGACTTCCTGCGTGCTTCTCTAATTACCCTGTTGTATTCGGTTAGTGTTTTCCTATACTGTCCCCACTCCCCGTTCTTTTTTGCTCTATTAAAGATTCTCCTTGTGGTCTTCCGAAGTTTGGCTAGGTTCTTGTTCCACCATGACGGATCCCCTACTTTTCTCCCCTCACTGAGAGGGCAGTTATCAGTAAAGGATTCTACTATAGCCTCGCCAACCAATGCGGCAGAGTCTTCGAGCTCTCTCCTCCCACCATACTCCAATCCAGCCTCCTCAATCCGAACTCCCAGGTCACTCCTATAGGAGTCCCAGTCTGTTCTTCTTGGATCCCTGGTTGGCCGAAGCATGGCTGGATTTATAGAGATATAATACCTAATATGTCTGTGGTCAGAAAAAGATGGTTCATCCGACACATGCCAGTTTAGTACATACCTAGCCGTCTGGTTCGATGCCACCATAATGTCCAGGACCTCCTGTCTGGCCCTAGTGACAAACGTCGGCTCTTCCCCCTGATTTAAGACTAGTAAATTCTTAGAGCTAAGATAAGCTAAAAGTTCCTCACCTCTAGTGTTGGTACCTGTACTTCCCCACGAAGTGTGATGGGAGTTAGCATCCATCCCTAGCAGCAGCTCCGCAGTGCTCGACCAGCCTCCTCAGCTTTTGTGTTGGTAGAGCCCCCGCGTAGTCAAAGGGGAGATATGCCGTGGCAAGGTTCAGCCTCTTCATCCTCCCCTCCGCCCGCAGCTCCACCGTCACTGCTATTAAGTCCCTGCAGCAGAAGCACTCAACCCCCTCCTAACCAGGATACACGTCCTGGGAACACCGGAGTCTTTATCGTACAACAACTTACCTCCCGATGTCGCCAGCCCGCATATTCGTCCTCCAGAAATCCATGGCTCCTAGATGAGAACCAAGTCCACCTGTCCCCTGTCCAGCATCCTACACACGACAGCACTCGCCGCCCTGCTATGCTGTAGGTTTACTTGGAGGATCTTGATCATTGTTCTGCTTAATTTGCAGTCGCCTGGGTCCGCAGAGCAGCCCCAGGACTAGACAGCGTGCTCAACTCTACAGCCACTTCACAGGTTTCTGCAGTCGGCAGCTTCACAGCCCCCCCCCCGCACCCCCAGTGATGGTTGCCGTTGACACATCTGCTACAGACTCACGGTTTGCCGTCCGATTGGCTCCTGCTGTCTGTGCATTCTCGAAATCAATTCTTTTACTTACTTGGTCCATTAACGTCCCACGAGTATGGGGGAAATAACGGTCGACCAGAGCAGAGCTCCCACTGCCCTGGCAAGACAACATACAATGAGTTTTTGTCTGGTTCCTCAAGGGGATCGTGTGCAACTGCATTTTATACCCTGCAGCCATTCATCCTTCGGCACGATGCCTTCCACCTTGGATTGGGTATTCAGTCACTGACCTTGAAGCACACCATGTTGCTCATGGAGCGAACAGCCTGCTTTACTCTCTTTTTTACAACTGTGTCGTTAGTTTAGTTTCCCGCCCATACTTCACTGTCGCATTGCCCTTGGTTCACCTGGGAGGTGAGAGTAGCATTGGGAGGACTTAATTCCCAACTACCCCAGTCTCCCCAGTCAGAGCAGTTATTTCTACCACCCCCCAACCGGTTGACTGACGAGGAGGGATAATTCCTCACCTTTGAACCATAGCCTTGGTCCAGGCCTGCATATTCAGAAACCTTCCGGAATCCTTATTCACAGGTAACCTACATTTCTGTAGGCCGTCCCACTATCCGCCACCTGTGGACCCGTCCGGTTGCTCAGGCCAGCTTGCCGGGACTAAGGTCCTTACTATAGTGGATTGTTTTTTCTAAACGTTTAACTACATTTATCTTAAAGACTCTTAATGGACATGAAATTACGAAACATTTACGCACATATCTTAATCTTTTTCCAGATCCTTCTGTAATACAAATGGATAACGGTAAAGAATTTGATAACGCCCTTGTCCGTAACTTTCTACAGTTATACGAGATAAAACGCCATAACACAACACCAGGCTATTCTAATCCTCAAGGTCAAGTTGAACGCACTCATTCTACACTTATTGAACTTCTTAATATTATCAATGAAACAAAAGAGATAACTACTTTAAGGGAGAAAGTGGAATTAGCCACTATCGCTTTTAACAACACTTTAAACTCAACCCATAATTTAATTCCAAATGAAATGACGTATGGAAAGATTAAAAAACCATTTTCTGATTTAAAAGATCCTGATTTTATAATAAACGAACTTAACGCTAAATATCATGAACAACTAAAAACCACGCATGAATTAAAAAAAAGAAAAATTGAAATAGAAAAAATTGATCGCACTTATAAATTAAATACATCACGCGAAAAAACTACCTACATTCCTAAAGAAATATATTTAAAATCTACTTTGCATAGAAAAGAGAAACCTAGATATATACGTGCAACAAAAGGAAAAGGTTTAACTGCAATTTTAAATAAAACAAAAAAATCAATTAAAATACATCCCAATCGGATTAAAAGACCACGCATAATAAAATCATCTGTTACAGAAAATGACACCAGCATTAACGTACCTGGTAGCAGCAGTACTAACAACTGTAACGCTTACTTATAAAGAGACAGTTTTAACCAAAACTGCTGGAATTATTCCAAATCAAACGCAAGACGCTTTAATAACAAACACTACATATACTTATATGCACTATATGGATATGAATATTTTTGGAAATTACCTTAAAAAAATTAAAAGTAATATTAAATTGTATACCAATTCTTCATTAAGTATTCGTCTTTTAAACAGCAATAAACTACATTATGAATATGCCAAAACAAAACTCGAACATTTAAAAGGAAGCTTCCCAGAATCTACTCGCACACGCAGAGGATTAATTAACGGATTAGGCTCAGCAATATCTTGGTTAACTGGTAATATGGATGCTGATGATAAAGAAAAATATGATAGAATTATTCAACAAATTCAAAGCAATGAATATCACATAGAACATAATATCGAATCACAAGTAACTGTAAATAAACAAATCATTGACCAATTTAATAAGGATATGAATATAATTGCAAAAAATAACAACAAAATAAAACAGCCCTCAGTGAAGCAAGCTCTATTTTAAATAACGTAGAATTATTTGAGCTATACTTTTTAACTTACACGACTCTCATTCTAATTATAAACAGAATTAACGATATTACTACAAGCTTGGAATTTTGTAAAACCAATGTGCTACATTCTAATTTGTTAAACAAGAAGGAGCTTAACTATATTTTGGAAAATACAAAGGAGAAACTAATCTCAGACAAAATAGAAACAATATGGGAACTCAGTAAAGTTCATTGTGCTATTACCAAAAGTATGATTACATACTTTATACAAATACCCAAGTTATCTACCACTCTAGAAACCTTCTTTCTATTATTATATCCCGTCACACAAAAAGAAATAACCAGTACAATTCATACCTATCCTTCCTTTATCCTAAAGAATATGGATTTGTACACTAGTGATAATTGTAAATTAATTTATACTAATTATTATTGTGAAAAAATAGATATAGTAAGTGATGATTGTATAGAAAGCTTAATCAATTTAAAATCAACAGATAAATGCAAAAGCATAATATTGAAAAGGCCAGAACCTTTTATTAAATATATAAATATTATAAATCAGTATTTATTAATTGAAACATCAAATGGAGTTATAAAGAATAAGTTTAAAAATGAAAGTAAATCTATTAGGTTTCAAAAAACACAACTTTTGTTTTTAGAATAAGATTTGTAATTAGAAAATAAGATTTGTAATGTAGTGTATTTTGAAAGTTTTCCTACTATTATATTAGAAGAACCAGTAAAACAAGTTACAAGTAATATTAATTTTGAAAAAAATTCATTTAGCAAATTTAAAATCAGAACAAATTGAAATTTTAGAAGAAAATTATTTTGATAAACATTTTAAAACAATTGTTATTGTTATTCTTACTATATTAATAATTATTTCTATTGTAAGTTATTATTATTGTTATTATTATTATAAAAATTATAAAAGTAAACCAATGTGTACTGTAGTAGAAGATATAGACCAAGGAGGTCCAATTGTACATTTTAACCGGGACGGTTAAAACTTAGGGAAGGAGGAGTTATATCAAGAAAGTCCCGTTAGTATGTACCGTTAGTTGATATTATTAGAATCATTAGAAATATATAATCTTAACTATAACGTCATTAAAGATATATTATTATATATAGAGAGATTTAAAGCTTTTGGAGAGAGACTCTTAATACTTCACTCGTTAAAGACTGTTACTATAATGGTTTAGGTACCGATTGTTCTAGAGTTCTGTAAAAGTTATATGTATTAAGCTGTTGTAAGTTTTTAACAGGCCTTTGGTCTGAATAAATTGTTTTTTTTTAAACTTATCGCTGTTTCGAGTTATTTAACTGACGATCCTTACTAATAAAGGCTAGATTTAAACAATCGTTAAAAAATATATTTACTTTACAGGAGCAATATGCACCTCCTCATTTTATGTTTATGTAGTAAAAGGTGACGTCTATTAGGCTTTTCTACTAAATAATGGTTTCGAAGGAGTTATGTCTCTCAATTTTGCCATAAATTTAGTTTAATTATCAGTTCAGAAAGTCTGGGTTTTATATTGTTTAGACCGACAAAAATAACAAACTTAAATAACATATTAAACTTAATTATGAATAGCAAAAGCAATATATTAATGGAACACCGCTTCTCATCTAAAATAGAAACTAAAAAATTTGTTCCTTCTATTTATCCAACTTACAAACACTTTTTACCATTACGACACTAAAAGAGCTATACAGCTTTAATAATTCATTTAATGCAGTAAAGTTTCGCACATCCATTTAAGGCGGTACAACCGCTGCATCTAGTGACCTATTTAGAATTAAAAACCACTCTTCCCGCTCTACGTATAATATATGTTAAAGGAACTTCTATTTAGGAAACATTTAAACAATATTTTTGGATACATATATTTTAGAGTTAGGTAATGAGTACTTCAATATGCTGAACGAAGAAACAATAATAGGAAATTATCTTGCGAATTACGTGCGTATACAAGGGATAATAACACACATATTTTTTTCCTACAACTTTAACTTTTATGGACGATTTCTACCAAATAAAACAGTGATATCAATTATAATTTGTTTTCTCTAATATGATTCAGAGATTTGTATGCTAAACGAACACAGAAACTGACCAAACCACGAACATAACCTCAAATTACATTAGTACACTGTAAGACCGTTCTACTATGCCTCGAATCGCAAGTAATTAGGTTGTAATTATTCGTAATTAGGAACGAACGGACGTAATTAGAAAAAAATATATTCCAATTGGCTGATAAGGAATGACACGATTATTAACGAGTACATATAACCTTTCTAGACTTAATCAAGAAATTATCTTATATTTGTAATATATTGTTTTTATATTGTACTAACTAAATAGCTACAATATTTTGTAAAACTAAATGTTTTTATAACGATTCAATTTTTTAACAGTACTATTACAATAGTAGTGTAACCTCATTATTTCTAGGAAATGTATATATTTCAAACATATAAATTATAATATTTCATATACTGCAATGCTAGACAATGTTTTTATCTATTTTATTAGGCGTATAAACATACAATTTTAAACAATTTTAATCCAATAATGGCCAATGAATGATATTGTTCTTTGTTTTTGGTTATTGAGAATGAAAGATGCAAAGGAAATTTTAGTCGTTTCAAATCAATAGGTAGATATGTTGAAATCCTCTGTATTCATTTAATTATGACCATCTACCCATCTATCCGGATCAAGTTGAGGACGGGTTTTTTGTGGTTAGTCTGGTTCTGTTGCA
Source organism: Prosapia bicincta (assembly GCA_036971475.1). NCBI lineage: Eukaryota > Metazoa > Arthropoda > Insecta > Hemiptera > Cercopidae > Prosapia > Prosapia bicincta. Next base: position 154,501,271 of record JBAIZL010000003.1, on the reverse strand, counting down.
CAGAACCATTTGGGAGATTCAAATTTCGCAAGACAATTATTAGGGATCTCCCTTTTAATATCAATAATTGTATATTAAATGTAGTATTTTTTAACAGTTTAAAATATTTTTTTTAAAATAATATTTTTACATATTGCTTACATTTTGTTAAAATTAATTTAAGAAACGCTAGTATGGATATACATTTTAACATTAGACTTATGCAAGGATGTACACGGAACCGTCTTAAGAATCTGGGACGGATCCCTGTGAATGGATCTATACCAAACGTAACTCGAACCTACCTTGTAATATGTTAAGCAATCCTTTCAAATTTCATCAACCTTTGTTCACATGTTTATTGTTTCATAAGACATATACGTACACACATATATACATATATCGGATTTTAACTATTCTAGGTAGGATTTAAACCAAACTTCACACGCACAATCTCAGGTATATTTTGAACAATCCTTCCAAATATAGGTTACATCAGTTCATAGGCTTAGACGTCATAGGTTTAGATGCATACATACATACAAACATACATCATTATTTAAACAATTCTAAACATCTGGGCTGGATACCTGTTGATGGATCTACACCAAACGTAATCAAACTATTTTGGGAGTATGTTAAATAAACCCTCCAAATTATTTTAGTTCTGTCTAGCGGGTTAAACTTCCATAAGATACATACATACACACATACATATATACATCGGTTATTTAACCTTTCAAAGCCTCTGGGGCGCAACCCAGTGGATGATCTACACCTAACTTCATACTAACCATCCTAGGAATATGTTAATCAATTCTTCCAAAATGTATGAACTTTTTCAGCGGTTTAGGTGATTATAACTTACATTCATACACACAGACATACAAACATTCATATATATATATATATATATATATATATATAAGTTATATAAACATTTTGTGTGAACATTTCATAATTAAATGCGTGCTAAGAAGATTCCTGCTTACGCAGCTTTAGTATTATATAGGTGTGAGAACAGAGCCCCGGCAGTGTGTAAGTCGCCTCTGTATCGCACAGACGTTTTCCACTCCGATTGAGTGCATATCAATTGTATTGTTTTTATTAAGTAAAATTTATATAACAGTTTTCTAAATTAATTGTTTATTAAATTCAAAGGTTTGTTAAAAATAAAAATCATTTTTAAAAACCTTTCTTGCTTAATATAAAACGTAACTGGCGCAGTCGGTAGGACACCTCAAGGAAGTTAACGAATATAACGTCCGTCGGTTTTAACCGTTAATTGAGGAAACCTTAAGTAGAGTGAATATCTACAACCACTTAATAGAGCGCATATCTATTAAGAACACGCGCGAATATCGTGTAAGTGAAAAGTGAAAGTTGTTCAAATGAGCAAAGTATTTTGGATCAACTTGTAAGTAGATCTTAAGATATAGAATTAAGAAAAAGTAGAGTAAATACTTTTTAATTTTATATAATTGATTTTTAATTTTTATTATTTTGAAAAATAATATTAAATAATGGCAACGCCAACATTAAAAAAGGAGTATCTTGACATGATACCCGAGTATAGTGGAGAGCCCACTATGCTCCACAGATTTATCTCGATATGTGATAAGATAGTGAATAAGTTTTATGTAAGCGAAAATCCAGAGGATTTTCAAAATGAGTATCTGTTCTCCTCTATTCTTTCTAAATTAAAAGGCCAAGCACTGGAAATGGTTGTAAACTCTAACTCTTACAATTGGCACGAAACTAGAAAAGTATTATTAATTAGTTATTCAGACAAAAGGGATTGTTTCACATTAAACTTAGAGATGTCAGAATTAAAACAAGAAAGTAACGAATCACCATTTCAATTCTATGAGAAAATTCAAAAGTTACTAAATTTACAAATTTCATTTTTTATGAATAAAGAGCCTCAAAGGCAGATGGCTAAAGACATTTTAATAGAATACGTTCAGAAACTAGCTTTAAGAGTTCTCCTTAGGGGTTTGCATGAACCCATCGGGTCACTAATGCGTACCAAGAACCCTAACACTCTTAGTGAAGCACTTAATATGCTCACAAACGACTTCCAATTTAAAAATAATAAAATGTTTACTCAGCCAAGCAAACAACCACTCTTTCAGAAAAGCCAAACTCATAACGTAAGAAGACCAATACATACTGAATTTAAATACCACCAAATACCTAAACAACTTTATCAACACCCAAATCCTTCCTATAGACCACCAACTTTTGCTAATCAGGGTCAGCCTCAAAGGGGACAACCAAACAACAACACTACTAAACCTCAGTATCCTCAGCGAAATACGGGTTATCAACCTACCCCTATGAGTATTTCCACCAGACAGACAGATAGGCCTTCTAGACAAACGAATTTGTATCAAATGACCGGACAAGGAGCCGAAAAAGACGATTACACTATGTACCAGACTAATGGACAAGAATCATTCGCTTTTGAAGAAGATCTCGGGAAAGAAGAGTACTTCGAAGAATCCCAAAATTTAACCGACAACTACGAAGAAGAGACCGCTAAAATCGATCAGGACGATTTTTTAGGACATACAAGCCTCGGAATCGATTTTCAATAATGAATCTACAAAGCGAAAATAACGAGCTACCATTTATATACGACACAAACACCAAATCTAGAATATTAATTGACACGGGCAGTACTAGATCATTTATGCGAAAATCTTTAGGCTGGAAAAATTTTAAAACAAGCATTAAAAAAGAGCCGTTTGAAGTAATCACCGCACACGGCACTTCAAAAGAAAATTTTTGTTGCACCATACCTCTGTTGTCTAAAAAAGCAATTAAATTTTATTTATTTGACTTTCATCAGAATTTTGACCTATTACTAGGGCTAGACAATATAAAGGATTTAGGAATAAGCTTAGACTTTATAAATAATAAATTAATACTTTGTGATGAGGAAATCCCTATTCAATATTTTAACACTGAAAAAGGAAGTTGTAATAAAACAGACAGCACGTCAATAAAGCAGGAACAATTTAGTTATGTTATACAAGCCCGCACTAGCCAAACAGTTAAATTAAAAATACAAAATATTCATAATGGAGAAGGTATTTTACCACACAAACAAGTGAACGGATTAGAAATCCCGCAGTGTATAGTTTCAGTGCATAAGGGTGAAGCCTATTGCCCTATTATAAACAATACGGAAGAAAATGTAAAATTAACAATAAGTAAACCATTAGAAGTAAAATCTTTAGAGGAATATAATATTTTCAGACCTGATGCAATGCAAATGAACGCTAATTTCAATTTATTAGATTATAAACAAAAAAATTCGAGAAGAAAAAATTTAGATTTATCAAAATTTAGAATGGAACATATGAACTCGGAAGAAAAATCCGCTATAACAAGTTTAATAAAAGATTATGCAGATTTATTCCATATTGAGGGAAACGATTTAACTTTTACCAACCAAATAAAACATGTTATTAGGACTACTGATGAAATTCCCGTATACTCCAGAAATTATAGATATCCAGAGATTTATAAGAACGAAATTAATAAACAAACTGAGGACATGCTTGAACAAGGAATTATTAGACCTTCAAATTCTCCATGGAACTCTCCTGTCTGGATTGTACCCAAAAAACAAGACGCTTCTGGCAAAAGAAAATTTCGATTAGTAATAGATTTTAGAGGATTAAACAAGAAAACAATTGACGATAAATTTCCCTTGCCAAACATTACCGACATATTAGATAAATTAGGACGATCTCAGTATTTTACAACTTTAGATTTAGCCTCAGGATTTCACCAAGTAGAAATGGATAAAAATAGCATAGGAAAAACAGCGTTTTCAACAGAAACGGGACACTATGAATTTTTAAGAATGCCTTTTGGACTAAAGAATAGCCCCCCTACATTTCAAAGAATTATGAATAACATTCTGAGAGGAATCCAAAATGAAACATGTTTAGTTTATTTAGACGATATTATAATTTACTCCACTAGCCTCCAAGAACATATACAAAGACTTAAAGAAGTATTCGACAGATTACGCAAAGCCAACTTTAAAGTACAGCTGGATAAAACAGAATTTTTAAGAAAAGAAGTAGCGTATCTAGGGCATGTTGTTACACCGGAAGGCGTAAAACCTAACCCAGCAAAGATTTTGGCAATCAAAAACTATCCAATACCCAAAACCACCAAACAAATTAAAGGATTTTTAGGACTAATAGGCTATTATCGAAAATTTATTAAAAACTTCGCCAAGATAACAAAACCGTTTACTAACTGTTTAAAGAAAAATGCAAAAATAAATATAGAAAATCCAGACTTCATTGAATGTTTTGAAACATGTAAAAATATACTGACTAATGAGCCCCTTCTGCAATACCCAGATTTTGAAAAGGAGTTTACTCTAACAACAGACGCTAGTAATTTTGCACTAGGAGCAATTTTAAGCCAGGACAATAATGGGAAGGACCTTCCTATAGCGTATGCCAGCAGAACTTTAAATGACAGCGAAACTAATTACTCCGCGATTGAAAAGGAATTACTAGCAATCGTATGGGCCACTAAACACTTTAGGCCTTATTTATTTGGAAGAAAGTTTAAAATTTATACAGACCATAAACCTTTACAATGGTTATTTTCAGTTAAAGAACCAAATTCCAAGCTTTTAAGATGGAGATTAAAATTAGAGGAATATGATTATGACATAAGATACAAAAAGGGCAAATTAAACCAAAACGCCGATGCCTTGTCTAGAATACAATTGAACATTACTAATAAAAGGTCAACAAACACCCAACACACTGTAGAACCAGACCTTGATTTATCTCCAGCTGGATTAATCCAACGTTTCTTCCCGGAATTAAATGAAGATAACGAGTCTATGGTCGTACAACTCGACGCAACAGATAATGCCAACTTAGAGTACGATCAAGAAAGTGACAGTCAAACCGTGCATTCCAACTTCGAAGGGAACACCCAAATTGAAATACCAATTTCCGACGAACCTGTAAACTTTGGGAGAAATCAAATATTTTTGTCACTAGTAAAATACGAACCAAAGAAAGTAAAAATTATAAAACTATTCGGAACTTCAAAAATTCGTTTAATGGTCGAAATATCAGAAAATAACTTTAAAGAAGACATAGTTAACTTTGTAAAATCATATTTGGTACCCAAAATAAAATATAATCTATATTTTGAAGACGATTTTTACGAGAAATTTGCATCATGCGTAGCCAAAAATTTCAAACAAACTGAACTAAATTTGGTTAAGTGCAATAACAAACTCTTAGACCTAACTTCGGAAGAAGATACCTTAGAAACGATAAGTAATTATCATGTCAGCAAAACCAATCACCGAGGGATACAAGAAACATACGAACAAATTAAGCGAAGATATTATTGGCCTAATTTAAAATCACTAATCCAAAATTTCATAAATCAGTGTGACATATGTCAAAGAACCAAATATGACAGAATGCCCTTACAATTAGAGATGAACTTGACGCCTACAGCTTCAAGGCCTTTCCAGATAATTCACATCGACACTATCTCTTTAGAAAAGAATGCGTTTATCAGCATTGTCGACAGTTTCACAAAGTATGCTCAAGCTTATCGCTTGGGAAGCTCTCAAGCTACAGAAATTGCAGACAAGCTATTAGATTACTTTGCGCAGTTCTGCGTACCAACAGTTATTATCTCAGACAATGGAACGGAGTTTAATAACAGGATTGTGAAGGAGATATTAGACCTGCATAAAATCAAAATCCATTTTATCAGTACACAAAACCCCCAATCAAACGGATTATGTGAAAGATTTCATTCCACCTTAATAGAACACATAAGGCTGTTAAATAATCAAATCGAATTTAAAAAAGACAGTATAATTAAGAAAGTAAAATATGCTATAATTGCCTATAACAATAGCATTCATTCAGTCACAAAATTAACGCCGTGCGAAGTCTTATTTGGACACATAAATTCAAACTCTTTATTAGATATAGATTTAGAAAAACAAATTGTAAATGACTACGTTTTAAACCATAAGGAAAAAACAAAAATACTTTACGAAAACATTAGGGATAGCAATCAAAGAATTAAAGAAAAAGTTTTAGAAAAAAGGAATGTAAACAAAGAACCACTTCCAGAAATACCATCTGAAGTTTATATAAAGTCAGTTCAGAAGCAAAGCAAAACGAAAAACAGATATAGCAAGGAAGAAATAGCTTCGATAGATAAAGAAAGAAAAACTGGAAAAATAAAGCCTAGACATCATAACACAAAAGACAAAATACATTTGTCAAAAATTAAAAGGCCTAAGAAGATAAAAAATGTAATTAATGACCAAAATCCTTCTTGTTCATATTCCACACAATCAAATTAAAATCCCAACCATACCTTTGTCCACTAGTTCTATGCAAGAAACTTTATTAAACTTTTAAACAACATTGTTTTATTAATTGTATGTGTTACAAACTGTTGTAATTTATTAAATGATATGTAACTAATTATGGTAATAAATATTGTTAATTATTTGAAATATGTTAATCACAAAAAGAAATGTAATTGAAGAAAATTAGAAACTATACTCTTAAAGAGATAACAAAACAAAAAGAATTCTTATAAACTAACTAGAATCCTTATCAAATCTATAACAGGCAAGTTGAATGTAAATGATGGTAAAAATTATGAAAAATTATATAAAACTTTTATTGTAATCAATGTAAATTTTGTAGAACAAAAATTAGATTCTGATAACAATTGTATATATTATAAACATTTTGTATCTATCCTATGATAGAAAAGACTCATTATAAATTGTATTAATCGATTCCAAATACTTTTGCTCAGTTGAATTATAATGAACAGAAAATTAGACTGTAAAATGCCCATCATCAAAAACAATAACGCCTACAAACTACGAGGATACTGCGTTGGAAATCGCAGACAACCTATTTAACTGGATCTTGGAAATCAACCTTTGCCTGGTGACTTTCTCCAATGAAGAGGACTTCAACCCATGCCGAAAATTGCCCTTTATGGAGGCCTATTCAGCAGCTTATATACTTCGCCCTCATCAGGAAGAAGAAGAAGACTTCCACCAACGCCGAAACTTCGCCAACCCCCGAAGTTTTCTTTAGGGATGGAGGAGTTATATAAACATTTTGTGTGAACATTTCATAATTAAATGCGTGCTAGGAAGATTCCTGCTTACGCAGCTTTAGTATTATATAGGTGTGAGAACAGAGCCCCGGCAGTGTGTAAGTCGCCTCTGTATCGCACAGACGTTTTCCACTCCGATTGAGTGCATATCAATTGTATTGTTTTTATTAAGTAAAATTTATATAACAGTTTTCTAAATTAATTGTTTATTAAATTCAAAGGTTTGTTAAAAATAAAAATCATTTTTAAAAACCTTTCTTGCTTAATATAAAACGTAACTTATATATATATATATATGCTGATACGTATTCCTTCACGGATGGAAAAATATGATGAAATGTTACTATATGGAGTACATCCGTCATTCTGCAGTCCATAAATTCGCAGTTCCGACGTTTCGCTAGAATCTCATCCAGCATTGACGAGGTGAACCCAACAGCAGTAGAAGAGCGAGTGGGGTTGCTTGGGTTCACCTCGTCAATGCTGGATGAGATTCTAGCGAAACGTCGGTACTGCGAATTTATGGACTGCAGAATGAACGGATGTACTCCAGATAGTAACATTTCATATATATATATATATATATATATATACATATGTACTTATGTATAAAAGTGGATAGTAAATGTAATAAATAAGTGCCTATATTACCATGAAAAAGTAAATATAAAAAAACAAATAATAGAACAGAAATTAGAACAACTGCAATAATATAGGTTTAAATGGTAAAATATCTAGATAATAATTTAAATTCACATAATTTCTATTTTAGGAAAGTTATAAAAAAAAGAATCAAATTGGGATCTGAATGAATAAGAATATGTAAAGATAAAAAATTACATAATGTAGTATACAAAAATAAAATTTTTAAAGGATTTATGTTATATAGAACAACACAAGGAATAAATAACCGTAGAAGTGTATAGAATATGCAGTGATAAATTACGTTTTAATTAAAAGGCGGAAAACGTAACTTTTGCACTTATATTAGAGCATTGTTAATAAAGGTAACTACTTACTGCAACTCTAGGAAACTGAACAAATTTAAGTACAGTAACGTTTGCAGCAGGAAATAGTGGGTGAAATTTAAAAGTGGTTAATGAGCCTGCAAAGAAGGTAATAATGTACTTACTGTTACATATCCACTTGCCGTAAACTTTGAGGAAATTTTAAGTGAATCAACAATTATATTTATATAGAATGAATAGCATGTAAAATAAAATTAAGTAATTTAGTTTGTGATAATAATAGTAACTTCATGATAATTTTTTTTCAAATATAAATAAAAATGCATTGTTTATAATCGTTACACGCGAAATCTTTTGAACTGTTTATATGCGCACTGCATATTGTCATTTTGTTCAAGATAGTTTACTTTGAATAATGTCCCACGTCTATTTAGATTTCTTGAACCATTCACGCTGCTGCCTCGGGGGTAATGAATTCAGCTATATGTTATAGGTTATTACTTGAAATGGACAGAATATGTTTAGTTGAAATGTTGAGTATATGCTCTTACACGGAACTACGCTGTTATCATTCATATTGTTAATCTATCTTCACAGTTTCTGAAAATGTTGAGCCTGCTTCAGAACTTATACTTGGAGTGGAATTGCAGTACCACAATAAGTCCCTATAGTTTAACACGAGGATTGAAAAGACCTTAGAAACATGTTTAAATTCTACAGAGACTTCATCCATTCACAGGCCTCGAGACTTTTGTATTGCCTATTACGGTTTCTGTTCAATAAAACGTTAAAGGGAGAATTTCTGTAACACTAAATGGCATTTTATCTACCTTTACTTTCTGGTATTTACGTGTAAAAATTATCTAAGGCAATATAAATGTTTTTTTTTTAATATTACATTTTCATATGAGCATGAGTTAAAAAATATTCCCATTGTTTCGGTTTTATGTTTGATCAATTAATTCATTAAAGTTTCGCCATGTTACGTAACCGATCCAAACAGAAAAGCGGCGAGCGTTATCCACAAGCCACCTGAGTTTGCTAACTGCGTTTCTTTTCATCTGTCATTACCTTTTAATATAATGTTATTTTGATGTCAAAATTTAACTTTTTAAATAAAGCTAGGGACGGCAAGAAAATGTAACTTTCGGAATTTAAATAAATGTAGCAAGTGATTGATAAATCCACGCAATGCAATAAATAGAAATTTTAAACTGATAGAATCAAGAGACAGAAGATATTTTAAACTGCTCAATAGATATTATTAAACTGGTCAATATATTCTATTTCGCATTGTTTTTTTAAAGAAAGTGAGTATCTTATGTCCATATCATAAATTCCTAATAGTAAAATGTGTGCCTAATTTAAACAGGTTAAACGAAATTAAATACAATAGTTAAAACTGTAAAAAATTCATAAATTTTATTTTTCTTTTTATGTAACTTATAGACAATAATATTTAATTTGTATGTATTTGAAACTATTTGTAGCGTTTTTATTGAACCACTCCTAAAATTCAATATTAAAATGCTCTTGACTTTGCAGGTCAATAATTAACGATGTAACATTTAAATACAATATTCAACATCTATTTCTTTAAAATAAAAAGCCATACAGCTTAATAAATGTAAATACAGTAATACCTCGACTTATGCTAACCCGTCATACCCGATTTCCAAGTTAAACGGTTTTAAATCAGGCTGTCCGAGTTACGCAGAAACAGACCTGTTCTTGAAGAAAATGTGTGAAAGAACTTTTAGAGCACACGAAGAGAAAACATTTCCAGGTTTTACGGCAGCCAAAGACCGATTGACAGTGATTGTTGTGGCAAATACAGCTGGCGATTGTAAGTTGCAACCTCTCATAGTTTTATCACTCAAAAAATCCAAGGGCATTAAAAGAGATTTCTAAAAGCTAGCTTTTTGGAAGTCGAATCGAAAAGATTGGCTTCCTTTTTTGAGGACTGGTTTGGTCTTCATTTTATATTTCAAGTAGAACGTTATTGTCGGTTTAAACATAATTTCTTTTAAAGTAATTCCTATTAATTGACAATGCACGTGGCCATCCTCCCACTACTTTAACTAGTTTCGACAAAGTAAACATTGATATTATTACCACCATACACAACTAGTTTGTTTCATACGCGGGATCAGGATGTTACCAAAACATTTAGATCTCACAAAAGAAGATCATTGAGCATCTGCGTGAATATATAAGACAGAAGAACGAGCTCTCTGTTGAAGATTTTTGGAGACAATTCAATGTTGTAGAGGCTTTGAGAATCTCTGAACAATATTCAAATGACATTTTACAAAAAAACCTGGAATGGCATTAGGAAAAAGGTGTGTCTATTTTTTTTTTGTCAGTGAAAATCAAGCGGAAACAGTTCCAGAGTCTGATGAAATTGCTGATGTGATTGAAGATGTTGTTGGTTTTGCCATACAACTAAATTTAGACGTGGATAATTTTGTCATTCATGGACGGCTGGACTTACACAACCAGAGCTGATAATTAATTGATCAGCTCATACAAATGCGTGAGCAAGACCTTAATAACGCCGAATTTTATACCCATTTTACGAAGAAGATAAATTGATAGTTAGAAACTTCACAAAGGGCAATAATATAACTGAGCAAGGCTTACAAATTTTGTAAAATGTAGACTCCAACGATGAGCATATTTCTGCCACAAAACAAAAAAAATAGGGAGTCACTAGAAGAAAAAATCTTCAATTCGTCAAACGCATTTACTACATTTATGATACTAATATATCAAAATAACTTCTATATACTTACTTCTTTTCAATATGTATGTATATAATTTAATGTTTTGTTGTAGTATGTATTTCATATGTTTATTCATATACATTTTTCTTTTAAATTATCAGTTTATTTAGTCTTTGGTCCCAATTAAAAATGTTCCCTATGTGGTTTTATGTAAAATTATACCCCGCCTTACGCGAATTCGACTCAGGGTTATCGCTACATACTACGTATCGTCTACGTACGAATTATTACTGGACTATTATATTTATAATACCTATTTTTGTTTATACGTTATCTCGAAGTTGCAGAATAACATAGACATTTCAATCAAATGCAATGAGGAAAGTAACCATCAAATAGTTCTTACCTCACACGTTATTTTAATAATGTAATCACAAACTATTTCTCCGAAAATTATTTTAAACTTAGAGAGATAATTCGTAATAGTAAATTTGTCTTATTTACCCTATATGAAGAATAAATATATTTTTTTACTTGTTTTATTAGCGAAAATCTTCATGTTGTTATAATATCTTTTATATAGATGGAAACAATTTTAAAAATGCATTAAATTAGTTTACACTATCGATTGCATGAATTTCATAGCGTCTTGAGGTCAAAAAAACCTTTATACTACAATTTCGACGAATATTCCAACGGATATCTCGAGACAATTTATTACTAATAATCAAATACTTCAATAATTATCTAGTTACTTTAGGAATTTTTCTGTTTAAATATTTTGCGAGAATACTAGTATAAATGTAATTTGGTACTGATAAAGACATAATTTATATAGTGTTTGAATATGAAGAGACAAAAATGTACTCAGTGGTTTATTCCCTAAACGAGTTAAATACAAAGTCGTCATCATCAGTTAGAATAAGCAATGCAATAGCTATACATCTACAAATCCAGGTCTTTAGATTTATTAGCTTTAAACACTTATGATCATTGTTATTGAAATGCGTTGCATAAAATATCACTATTTGTCAGTTGCTTTTCGTAAACATTTACTTCTTATCTTCGAGGTTTTTGTTACTTATAGTAGTGAATACATATTTTTAAAAAAATTGTTAAGTTCAATTAATTATCATTCACTAGAACTAGATCGGATAAATAAAAAACATATTCCAGAACCCATTGAAAATTTGTTCAAGATAGCGTATGATCTATTGAGCTGATAGAAGCAATTGAAAAGAAAACCTTTTTAAAAAACTATAACAAATATTTGCTAGCTTTCCTTTAATTTGTAATAAAGTTGTATCCCATTTTTCAAACGTATTTAGTCATCTGTAATGGCAGATATTCCAATGCTAATTAAATGTGATATTTTGTTAAAGTTTATTCATTTTTATTTCTTTGAAAGAATAAATTACTTTTTTTGTTTAATTAAAAACAACATTTACTAAACCATTAATAAAATGAGAAACAAAAGCAATATACCTGTGTTAAAAGAATGTTTCCCTCTGCGTAAAAGGCTATTTTACCTGTAATAACAAATTCTTTTGCGGCTTTGCCAGAGTCCGATACATTTGTGTAAGAATTTTATAGTGTTTCGGCGTTTAAAAGGGTAAGGGCAATTCAAACGGAATGCTTAAGGGCAGGAAATGTATTGGAATATATTTTATCTAGGTTTTCCTATGCTGCTTTTGACTATAGCTATGTCTATGCTCCTTAAGAGATGCAAGACATAGTGCTACAACTATTCCAAAAATAGGAAAATTGTAAAATAAAAAGGTATACGTATTTTAAAATGAATTAAACAATATTCAAATATAAATTTGAGTTTTAGACGTAGTAACTGTGTAGTAAAAAATTTCTAAAAATGGATTTTTTTAGATTCAAAAAGGAAATTAAATAACGGAAGAGCAATGTTCTCCTGAATGAGCATTACCTAACATACCCCCGCTGTTAAATAGTGATTTAAGATCTAATTATATTTTTAATTACGTCTAATATAT